>JABFFJ010000404.1:0-22597 GCA_013623715.1 Fusarium verrucosum
AACAGTATCGTCAGAACGCTTGTCCTTCTTGTCATCGTCACTCTCGTGCTTGTCGGTCTTGTCGTCAGGGCAGACACCGGCATCACCGGTGCAGGCATCGGACTTGCAGCAGCCCTCAAAGCCGTTGGAGCAAGACTGGAAGAAGCCAGTGCCGGGGGCGCAAACAGTTGGGTCATCGTTGCGCTTGTTGTCAGGGATGGCTGTGTGAGAAGTCTCATGCTTCCAGTGCTTGTCATCCTTGTCGTCAGTCTCAGTGGGCTTGGTGATGAAGACGGGATCGCAAGTGCCATCGGCATAGTCGGGACACCACTCTATGGCACAAGGGTCGACGGAGCAGTCTCCGCGGAAACCGTTGTTGAAGCATACATAGTAGGCTCCAACACCCTTGCACTCTTGCTGAGATCGAGCGGTGGGACCAGCAGAGGCGAGGCCAGAAATGGCAACGAGAGCAAAGATTGCGGAATGCATAGTGTATGTAAGGAGAAGTCGAAAGATTGACAGTGTTTTTGTTTGGAAACAAACGATGCAACTATGACAGACGACTGAGAAGAAGTGAAGGTTTGTAAGGAAATAAAACCTGACAAAGGAAATAAGGAAAAGAGAAAAAAGGAAAATTGGTATTGTTGATTTGATGTTTTGTGATGTGATGATGAGAAGGAAAAAGTAGATTTCTGTCGCGACATGGCAGTCTTCTTATACACAATTGCTCTCCATGTGAAGCTCTCCCGATGCAGTAAGTCAAGTGAGTATCTCACCAAGATGGATGCATACACTAACTAGCCTCTAGCCTGCCTCCGAGTTCCAGCGGAGAAGGCTGAGTCGCATCTGACGGCTTACTTCATGATGGCTGTGAGACGTCACAGCCCCCAGCTCAATATTGATTAGCCCTATTTTAAGCTTATTAAGGACTCGGGACTAATTAAGCAAAGTAAGCTTGGACCGCAGTCAACGGTAACTGCGCCGTCCGGGCATTAGCCTCGTGGTCTGGACTGGTCTTTACAGCCTGTGTCTTTTTAGTGGGTTTTTAGGTGGAAGCTTTTTGTGTTAGCTGTCAAAGCTACGCAACATTCCCATGATTATTGTGGATGGTGAATATTGGGGTTGATTGGAGAAGACGGTTCTGGTCAGCTGTAGCTCGGATTTTACTTGTTTCTGCACAATTGGTGGGTTTTGGCACATACACGGGATAGAATAACAAGCCATGATAAACTAAGTCATACTGTCTGTCCTACACTAGGTAATACAAGTTTATTGTCCCCGAGCCATCGAAATCAACAATCCTTTCCTCTGTTGAATTACCGTTGGGGGCCATGCCCCATAAAGGCGCAGCAGCTCATTCATCTCTATTTCCTTGCAGGCACAGCTTACGCCGAGGCTTTAGCTGATCTATCGGGCCGTCGGTCATGCCTTGAATGCAGCGGAAAATAGCTTAGATCAGCAGCTTACGGGAAATTTCTTGGTGTCACACTCCAAGCCTCGGATTGAAATGGCAATGAGCGGTCAAGTCACCACCTACGTACGCCATGGCTGACCTCTGGACAAAAGTCATTGGAGTTTTAGCTTGTATGTGCATCAGCTGGGCTGAAGGATGTTTTACAGCTCATCAGTAGGTGGCGGATATCTCCGTATTGTGTCTTTTCAGCCCCCGATGTCTTGACCTTGACGTAGATCTTGTGAGGCCTGTTTTCGTTCTGCAGTCTCTTTACTGAGGTGATCTGAGTTTTCAATTGCCGTGCGTTTCATTTTGAAGGAGGCGGAGCTGAAGTCCACGTACATAAGCGGGCACTTCAGGACCTTTGCAGGCAAAATGCGAATCGTCAATCCTTTCGTCTGATATGCTGGTCCTTGCTGTCACACAAAAGAGATGTCAAGTTATCCGAGCACTGTGCAAGGTAATTGATTCAAGCTTTCAAAGGCTGGATTGACTCCCAAGCCAATCTTATCTTGATCTAATTGTTAGTGCAAGCCATCAACTAATGCAAACCACAAGCTCATGGTGACGATTCCACGAACTTGTTCAATGGAGGTTTCCAGATAAATACAGTTTACCCTGCACTAAGCAATGCAAGCTACATTGGTCTTGAATTTTAGAATTCAATCCATACAGTATTGGCCCGCAATCCATAAGATGCGTGTATACATGGATATTCGTGATGAATACGGTACCATTAATGGTGTGTCGGTATAGGTTCATTAGTGTCGATGGTCACTTCAAAGACCATTAAATGAAAAGAGAATCCGAACATCACAATTTTCTTACATATCTCTGGACCCATAGTAGTTAGTCTAAAAAGGAATATGCGTCTATTTTCGATTTGGGCCTCAAGGATTCTAGTTGTAAGCAATTCGGGCGACTTAGTTTAATCCTCCGACGCGTGGCCACAGACAACGAAGTTATGAAGTGCAAGTGAACGTTACAATATACGAACCAAAGTACCAAGAATATAGAGCAAGAAAGCTACCAATTCCTCCCAAAAGAAAATGGGTCCGGAACCAAGCCATCCGTTGAGAAGGCGATGACGCTGAATCTGACGTGATCATTGCTGCAGGACCCAGACGAATAAGCCTTGTAAAGACAATGATTGCTTTTATTTTTTTTATTTCAGTGAATTACAAATTTCGAGCAGTAAAAGTGCCGATATCTTGCGAGAATTATTATGCCGTTATGCGTTCAGCCATACCGAGCCTCGTATTCAAGTCAGTTCCGATAATAGCAACATTGAAGGAATGTGAGGCTTAGGTTGTGGATCACAGCGCTGGGTATGATCTGAAGTGGGTATAGTGTTTTCATGCATTATTCTGCTGGCTGCTATGGGACTGGAGTCACAAGTCGTGGTCGAAAACTACTCACTTCTGTAGCAAGTTATGTTGGGAAAGAGAAAAAGCCTGAGTCAAATCTCTTCTAAATTTCCCATACTAGCTCCATGAACGCCAGTATGTTGATTATATTAAATCTAGAAATACATATTTGGGTGTCTTTGTTCCATCTCCTTAGCCTTACTTCCAGATTGCACTGAGCTTGCAATATCACTCCTTGAAATATCTTCATCTTCTATATCTGGCAGCACAATCTCATCCCCTGTATTCTGAACATCATCTGGGAACTCAATAGGTTCTGTTTCAGATGACGCTGCATGAGTAGATGGCCGCCGATCTACCTCCATCGAAACACTCTGAACAGCTGGGGAGTTGGCCTGATCTGACCTATTTCTATACCATGATCTTATATCTTCCACAGTAGCTAGAGGAAGACTATCCCATTCTCTTATACGGTCATCCTTCCGTTGAGATGCGGGTTTGAGTGAAATATGTTTGTTGTTGGGGTCATCCATAGACTGGACGAGTCTGAAGAGAGCTTCCTCGGTCTCGGCAAGACGTGCCTCTAATCTTGTTATGAAGCCAATTGGAAGACCTCTGAGAGTTATTAGTATTACTACATGCATAAGTGACAGTGGCAATGATACGGTACCTCTTGTTCTGCTCCGGATAGTGGCAATTGGTTGGATCATTGCTGCACTGCAGACAATGTGGTCTAGAAAGAAGTCATTAATAGTCTGACCACTTGATAGATATTTCCGCACACTAACAATTTTCGATCACACTAAGCAGTAGTATTAGTCAAAACAATATCCTGTCATCCAGAGACTAGTGGTGGTTGAATGGGGTCTTACCTTGCGCTTTCGGTGCCTACAATAACTGCAAGCTATAGGATTCAACTGCCTCTCGGCATTTTGATCATCAGTCGCCATATGTTATATGCAATTCACTTACACAAGGACCGTGATCCTTGTGCCGCACATGTCATAAATCGTTTCTCAAAGTAGGTCAAATGCCGCTCCACTAAGAAATGACTTGTTCAACCCCACCTCGGCCTTTTCTTTGTCCGTCGCGGCACTAACACGTTTATAGGTACTTACTTCATTGCAACCTCAACTTAATCTCTAACAGAAGCATCAATTTGCCAGATATTCGAGCATGTGAGATAATAATGTCTTCTCATCACTCACCCTACGAAAACCTTGAAACAGCTTCACACTCAACCCTAGGCCATCCAACTGAACATCACGGTCAAAAGCGAAAACACTCAACGTCTGCATCTCAACCCGCACGCGAATATGGATTGATGCGCGATACAGGCGAACACGATGCCGCTCGTTTCGTCGGAAGTGGTAGCGGAATTCATTATATTCGTGCGGTTCACCTTCGACTCGCCAAAAGATGTGCATCGAGAACTACGGAACCCGGATCCTCAACTATCAATACGCTCATTCCAGGCGAGGATGACCAGCTTCGTCAGGATGCTTCCATAAGAAGAAATCGCGAGCAGTTCTTATGGAAAGACCATGAAGTATGCAGCAGCACGACAGACTCGCCAACCTTTGAGGACTTTGTGGAGTGGTCGAAGAGTTATTTTGAGGCATGGCATCCTGTTCTTCCATTCCTTCACGGACCCGAAGTTCTTGGGTTATTTGAGGAGGTTTCAAAAAGTGACATCTCATCTCTCAACTCGATTGACAGAGTTGTAGTCAAATCTATACTCTCCATCTCGCTGGCAGATAGCCGCCAGGCCACCAAATTTCAGAACCCAATCCCTAAACAATTCCTCTTTAACAGTGTCGACGATGCATTAGCAAGTTCACAGTTCGCACTGAGTCAGCCAGCATCGATCAGAACAACTCAGGCAGCTCTCGCTATTCAGTTGTTCCTCACCTCTATGCTGTGTCTGAACGCTGCGTCAAGGTTAGGCGGTCTCATAGTTCGCACTGCATTTCACATGGGCCTTCATCGATGTCCAACGCGGTATCCTTTCTTCACAGCCAAAGAAGCTTCAGTTCGTCGACGAGTCTTTTGGTGCATTTATATCCTCGAAAGACTTCTCTGTCAGTCTCTAGGACTACCTCTTGACATACAGGATGATGACCTGGACGTCTGTTACCCCGGCGAAGAGCGTCATACAATAACTAACAGGGAGGAAAACACTGAAAGGCTGCAACTTCTCACATTCGTGGCAAAACATGCCCGCATACGTGGACTTATTCTCGAGCTAAGGAATAAATCTATGCTGCAACGGCAAGATACTGCAGATCGAACGGCCTTCGTCCAGGCCGAGTTGGCCAAGTGGTTTAATGATATACAAGACGCCGTGGAAGAAGATTTGACCGATACGGACTCAAATACCCCAAAGATATCTGAACATCATAAAATCATGCTTCTGGTTCTGAAGCATGAATCAGCAATATGCTTGAACAGACCTGGCCTCGCCTCCGAACATCCTTCTTCATCCTACTCGTCTGCTTTTCAAGCTTGTATCTCCGCCGCAAAATCCATTTTAATAATCCTCAAGAAACACAGAAGCCGTCACCAGTTACAAGTTGACTCAACTGGTGTGAGGTCGCAAACACCCTTGCTTTGGCCTTCTTTTACATGGTCTATATGGATCAGTGCATTTGTTCTTATCCACGCAGCCTTTGAAAATCAGGTCCCTCTTGGTAGTGCACTAAGGTATAGAATTCTCCCCTTTGCTTGAAACTATTCTGACCATTCTAGACATGTTGCTGCAGCAAAAGATATACTTGGCCATCTGGCTGCGCGAGACACATCTTGGCCAGAATACTGCCTTGGGGCTATTGACGAGCTAACCTCCATTGTTCAAGAACTCTCCCAGGAAAGACCTTCTCCGATAGACTCCCCGAGCGATGCTACTATCACTACACGGAGTTTCTCGCCTGGTGGTGGTTATCAACGACAGAGTGGGGAGAATATCACACCTACAAGGCCTCCCAGGGCACAGAATGGGCAGGCTCAGGGGGCTGTTGCAACTGAAACAAGAGACACTCCGATAACAATCCCTCAAAATACCCCTTCCAACGCCTCGTTCTTCGTATCGACAACCTCCAGCCAAACCTTCAGGCCGCAGCAGCATAAACGACCACGGGCACATCCGACGGGCGCCATACTTCAGGGCGAGCCGTATCCCCAACCACAAATTTCTCATGCTCCATACTCTAACGTGGTGTTTTCCACCCCAAACACAGTAAACCCCGAAGGACCACCTCTGCCCAACTTGGATACCATACCACTGGAAGGTCACGAGTCAATGATGTGGTACGATCAGCTCTTCGCAAGTTCATTTAGTGCCATCGACAACCCCTTTCTCGTAAACGCGGAATTTGACGCCTCTGTTGACCCAACTTGGAATTATCTACGATAGTATCACTAATCTTGACTCCCTTATCAAACCTCCTTCACTTGTATCACCTCCCGAGCCCTGTTTAATACCACTTGTATATGCTTCTTCTCTTTAGCCTTATCTTGCTCTGTCTTGAAGAAGTTCTCATTCTGAAGACGTTCAAGAAATAGCTCGTAAGCTGGCATATACCCCTTTACAAACTTGACAACCTGCTCGTCCGTCATGCCCGGCTTATGCTCCCTCAAGGCCTTTTCTTGACCCAACCTCCACTCGTAAACTTGGACGAGTTTATCCGTGCTCAGATGCAGAAAGCCGTGGAAGTGCCGTGGACCGGCAAATGTCTCGCAGTATCTTTTGAGGTTTTTGTTGATGAGCAGAAGATGGCTTAGCTCGTGAGTTGCCAACGTATTGGTAAGAGCCCATTCCTCAGACTGCTGTGCCTCGAAGGCTTTAGCTTGCTCCCATTTCTTGGTCACCTCATATTCAGTCAAGGGTTGGAAGCCAAGTGCCCAGCCTTCAAAGATGAGAACATCAAGATCTTGACCCAGAGGTACTTCTTCCCAATTCTCCACTGGAACTCTTCCACCTTGACCGCTGTGAAGACTCTTATCATAAGCTGGCCACTTGACAACCTTTTCGTCACTCTCCACTCGTCCAAGGACCTGGTCAAAGAATTCCTTGGCCAACTTTTCATCATGAGTCCCAGGCTGTCCACGACTTTGAAGAAGGCCGTTATCTGGGTTTGCCTCTCGAATGGCTACGAGCTCTGGATGGTCATGATAGAGGTCGTCCAAGGATAGAGTGCGAGTTTTGAGGTTATGTTGGTTGATCAAAGCTTGAGAGAGAGATGCAGCCCATGTTGATTTTCCGCTGCCTTGAAGGCCAGAAAGGCCCAGCACGAAGGGTTCCGAGGTCTTTTTTTCGATGAGCTTGGATTGATGGGACAAAAATGTCCAGTACGGCATTGATTGCTTTGGAATCGGGGGCCGGTGGCGTAACGGTTAGGCGTCACATCGGTCGGCCACAGCTAGCTTCTCTGATAGCTGTGAGCTACGGGTTCGAACCCCGTGGCCCTCAACCCTTCTTTGAAGGATCTAGCCGAGCTCGAAAAGGTGGCGTTTTTTCGGGCCAATCAGAGATAACCTAAGGGCGGCACGTAAGGCTAGCCCGAAGGGGTTAGTGGCAGTCGGCAGGCTGCACTAGCTTAGGCTGTGGGGTGGTTTTGCGGGATATTACTGGCTGCAAAGAAGTGTAAGGTTGCTTCGTACGACGATTTTCCCTGCCTTCGGCCAATCACAATGCTATATCTCGTATTAATTTCCTTCCTTATCTAGTTAGCTCGGTATAGAGGGTAGTCTTAGATTAGACTTATAGCTAGCTAGGAAGCCCAAGGTCATGAGGGGTATTAATAGAATGACTAAACTTACTTACTGCTTTAGAATCGATCATTGTTGATAGGATATCGTCAGACTCAGCAATGGCCAAGAATGACCTAAGCTTTCAAGAATCTATTTAACTTGCGAATGTTGGGGTTTTAAACAATCAAGGTTGAGGAATAAGTCCCTTACAATAATTTGGTGAATACTCTTTCTCACTCAGTAGTGGGAATTATTCCCCGCATCTCATAAGCTACAATTCTTAGATATCCGAAGATCGCCTCTGATATTTTAACCGGACCGGACCGGAGGGTGTGATGATGCAGCGGACATTTCTATGTCCGTCCAACAACTCCACCAACATCCACCCAAAACCAAGAAACTTGGTGTATTTAAATATAAGAATTATCTTTTAATAACTCCTCATAATACTCTCTCTCACACAAGTCTTGACGTGCTCTTAATTCATCATGTCTGCAGCAGTCACCAAGAAGTCCTATAGCATCGCTTCCATCCCCGCTGATGGCATCGGTCCTGAGGTTATCTCCGCTGGCATCGAGGCTTTAAACGCTCTGGCCGAAACCCTTCGGTCTTTTGATCTTGGCTTCACTCACTATGACTGGAGTTCAGATACGTACAAGAAGACGGGGAAGTATATACCCGATGGTGGTCTTGAGCAGCTCAAGAGGCACGATGCTATTCTCTTTGGCGCTGTAGGCGCTCCTGGTTAGTCTCGTATCATATCTCTGTGAGTGTTATGCTTATCTTAGTAGATGTCCCTGATCATATCTCCCTCTGGGGCCTTCGTCTCGCAATCTGCCAACCGTTCCAACAATACGCCAACGTGCGTCCAACACGCATAATGCGCGGCACTCAATCTCCCCTGCGTAACTGCAAGACCGGCGATCTCGACTGGGTCATCATCCGCGAGAACAGCGAAGGCGAATACGCCGGCCAAGGCGGTCGCTCACACCGCGGACATCCCTGGGAGGTAGCCACCGAAGTTTCCATCTTCACACGCCACGCGGTCAACAGACTTATTCGATTTTCGTTTGAGGTTGCCCAGAAGAGACTGAGGAAGCATCTTACTGTTGTTACGAAGAGTAATGCACAGAGGAATGGTATGGTTCTGTGGGATGAGGTTGCTGCGGAGGTTGCGAAGGATTTCCCTGATGTTACGGTTGAGAAGATGTTGGTTGATGCTATGACTACCAAGATGGTTCTTAAGCCTGAGAGTATCGATACTATCGTTGCAAGCAACTTGGTAAGTCAACTAACCACACCTATTAAAATCTTGTACTGACAGGTTGCAGCACGCTGATATTCTCTCCGACTTGGCCGCCGCTCTCGCTGGTTCAATCGGTATCGCACCAACCAGTAACCTCGATCCCAGTCGTGAGAACCCATCTATGTTTGAGCCTATTCACGGTTCTGCCTTTGACATCACCGGAAAAGGTGTTGCTAACCCAGTGGCTACTTTCTGGACGGCGGCTGAGATGCTTGCATGGCTTGGTGAGGAAGAAGCATCCACCAAGTTGATGGAGTGCGTGGAGAATGTGACTGCTTCGGGCGTTCTTACACAGGATCTTGGTGGTAATGCAACAACGAAGGAGGTTACAGCTGCGGTGGTGGCAGAGATTAAGAAGTTGACTACATCTTCGTAGGGAAGTAATAGTGAGATTACCAAGAATGAACGATTCACATGTCTTTGTATGTCTGTAAGATTGGATCAATATTTGTCATGATCGTTATGTCGTTCAGTCAAAGGCATAGGTGTTCCCCTTTCTACACCTTTGTTCTTTTCGCCCTGCACAGTAAGTCGTTGCATATTTGATCTAAATGAACTGGACAATCTTACCTTTAGCACCCATTCTTCACAGGGTATCAGTGTCGTGCCATGTTGAGTTGTCGGGAAGCTTGCTCAAAGAGAACTTCCCATTGTCTTTATTAAGTGCGTTCGTGGCGGATACTTTACATGCAAAATACCCAAGAACAGTCTCAAATAAAATCACAAGGTAAATTCTCCAAGATCTAGTACAACTCTTTTATCCTCTATCCACCCAAAGCCCTGGTCCCCAAACGCCGTTGTCTCTATAAAAGAATTCCGCCCAAGTAAACACGAGCTCTGTCTGTGTCTATAGCAACCCACCTACTTCCAACGCCGCTCAAAATCTTGATCTTTTGGTGAAGATGGTGTTCATCTCATCTCTTCGCGCCGTCTCTGTCGCTGTCGCTGCTGCCGTTGCAGCATCTGCATGTGTACTTGCTCCAAATCTTCTTCTAGTTCAATATTCAGTTGTTCCATACGCTCTCCGAATGTTATCGGCCACATTAAACCACGGGCCTGGGGAGGGCGCCCATTGCCCGGGTTCTCCAAGACCTGCCCCCTAGTCTGGACAGGAGTATATGGAGTAAGCGGAGTAGGGGGACCATCATCCTGACGCTCTGCATGTTGATCCGTAATTCGCATCCGGTTCATACCCATAATCATGCCATTAGGTGATTCCAGGTTCTCGGGGTTCTCTCTGCCTATCTGCTGTTCGCCTACCCATCTAGCAGTACGATCCCGAAACATGATTGACTCAGCAGCTTGTAGATCCCTGGCTAGCTCAGCACCCTGTCGGTCCCTGGCTATCTCAGCTGCCTGTCGAAGAGCTGCCTGTCGAGGTATGGCTAGCTCATCAACCTGTCGAGGAGCTGCTTGCTGAGGAGCTGCCTGTTGAGGACGACCCAGTACCAGTTCCCCAGCCATTGGTGCCCCACGATAATGAACTCTTTCATCCTCTGGCTGGGGCACACGAGGAATGTTTCGAAGTATCCGCGGCTGCCTATCTGGATGTCCTATCGGGAACCCAAGAAAAGGCGCAGCCGGTCTGTGATGGTTTCTATCTCCCCTGTTGTGGTGGGCACGCATCGGCAAGTCACCACCCCGAGGGCCATCTCCAGCCCGGTGGTGCTGTCGTGCTCTTGCATTTCCCTCCTGGCGAGGGCGGGGAGGTCTCTCTTCCGCCCGCGGCAGTATCAGGGGTCGGATAATCCTCTGTCTCTCCCCATTGCTTCTAGGAACACGTTCCTCTTCTCCTGGAACAGGTCGTAGCTGTGGAATTCTCAGCGGACTGGCACCAGTCGCAGCCGATGCCGCCGTATGGCGAACACGACGTCGATACCGCGGTGGCTTTCGGCCCGGACGATGCTTCATGCGAACCATGCGCTCGAAGCCGCCATACTTTGGGCAATGGCAGGCTCTCCAGAGTTTACCACAGATGAAGCAGAATTCATCGCCGCAGGGGCATGTTATGTGGTTGCATGCCTCGGAGAGCTGGATCATTCTGCCGCAGCCAGGACAGTTGACGCTTCGGTTTGCATCCATAGTTGCCCATACGTCTTCTTCGGCGTCGCCCCGCGAGCAGCGTCGAGATGGATGGTCTTGTTCACCACAGTCTGTGCAGGTTCGATCGTCACAGAAAAGACAGAGACCATTGCGGTCGGGTGGGATGAACGCTGCGCAGTTGGGGTTGTGGCAGTAGAGTCTATCGATGATGGGTGCTTCAGCTTCTTCTTGCATCTGGCGGAAAAGGTGAAGCAGAGGGGGTGAGAGCGCCCGATCTATATCTTGTTCGGTGAAAGGCTGGCAGCACTTGGGAGGGAATTCCTCCTGGGAGCGAAGACCAACTCGGATGGCTTCGCGGTAGCAGGACAAGCAGTAGTTACAACCACAGGGAGCCTGTACATGCGCACTCTCGAAACAAACGAGGCAATCATTTCCATTTCCTCCTCCAGTTCCAGTAGATTCCCAAGGGCAATCTCGAAGAGCGACCCTTCTTTCAGCGCGATCCAGCACGACTCGATGGGTTGTGTCTTGAACTTCGGGGCTGCGCAGTCGTTCAGCAGCTCTCTCCTCGTCTGTTATAATTCGGGAGACCAAAAGCGCTTGTTCGTCTGGTTCTGCAAGTTCCATAGCCAAAAGAATGGTTCTGGCTAGGCTGTCCTCTGTGAGGCCGGTCCCTTCGTCGGTGGGGAGAAGGTCGAGGCGGATCATCAAGTCGACAAAGTCCGGGTGGACTTGGTCGAAGGCGTCAGTAAACGCCGACATGATGGGCAAAAGGTTTGGGAAAGGGGAAGAGTGTATCTGGTTGCTGTCGATAATGTTTCTCAGGACAAGTGAGTTAAAGATGTATGTATATGGTTATGGTTCCCTCTGGGTGGTCTGTAGTAGATAGAGCAGTAGTATAAAAGATCGTTTAGGGGGAAAAGATCGTTTAGGGGGAAAAGATCGTTTAGGGATAAAAGATCATTTAGGGGAAATCAGCAGTCGAGGAGATTTGAAGACAGTAAGGGTTTAGAAGGCTTTTATACTCCAACAGTTGAACGATGCTGGTTACAGTCGTGGTGCACCAGTACCTGACTGAAGAACAAGGTCATCAGAAGAGCATGTTCGCTGGTGACAGTCAACTACTGTGATATACCAGCGATCATGTTCATCACCTCATAATCAAGCTGTGCGTGGTACACGTGCGTATATGTTGAAAAAGATTCTGGTATTTGGTAACCGACAGGTAATCAGATCGATTATCGAACGCGCTGTTCTTTCTGTAACCCAAGAAATCCATCCGATCCGATCCGTGGCCATGCGCCGTCACCTCACTCCCCCCGACAATTAGTCGCTGCCCACAGGGTATCCGGGCATCCGTCCTATCCATTCATCGACGACATAAAACACTTGACTCCCTGAAAAGATGGTTGGTAGGTAAATAAATCATGAAAAAAGAAAAATGTCCAAGAGCCAAGTTTGGTCCAACCCATGTCCCCGGTACCGACATTCCGTGACCCCAAACTGGGGGGTGATTTGATCTGATGTGTTGTGATGCATAAGGGCAACAAACAAACCAAAGAAATAGAAACCATATATATAAAAGGACAATGACATTAACGCGCAAACCCCGCAAACTCCACCTCGTCGTGAACTCCTTCGCTGATTCCTTATGTGACCTTGAGGCAAAAGACACGCAATATAGACAAACAATTCGGGGGCTCAGTGCCTAGTAGCTGAAGTCGACATTGGCCATGGTCATTGTTGGTGGGGCCTTGTTCTCGTCATTGTCGTTACTAGGCGATGGACTGTTGTTGTTGTGGTTCACGGTGATTGAAGACCCATCACCGTCACCCAAGGTTGTGTCTGCGCTTGATGCAGTTGTCGTTGTTTGCAGTTCGTGACCAGCAGGAGGTTGACCGCTCGGTGACCAACCGTCGGTGAGCATCTGCTGGAAGCTCCAGCTTGGTTCGAAAGATTTGCTGTTCCATGCATGGTTGACCCGTTCGTACATCTCGTCGATCTGTTCCAAGCTGATCTTGCTTGTCTCGTATACGTTGCACCATACAAAGAAAACTGCCAATATACAAAAGGCGCCCCAGATGAAGAAAATCTTTGGTCCAAAGGAAGCGTTACCTGGTCCTGAGCCAACCAAGAAAGGCGCGCTGTAGGCGATACCAAAGTTGAGAAGCCAGTTTGACGCTGTTGAGACAGACATGGCCTTTGCTCTAACCTTGAGGGGATAAATCTCTGAAGTGACAACCCAGACCACAGGGCCCCAGGACGCAGCGAAAAAGAAGATGTTGATGGCACAGAAGGTGATGAGAATAGTCTGAGACGCCTTCTCAAAGCTCTGCCCTGTCGCGGTATCGAACGACGCCATGAGAAGTTGGCAGCCAGCCATTCCTAATGCGCCGATCATCAAAAGCTTCCGTCGACCCCATCGTTCGATAACCAACAGTCCTGGTATTGTCGACACAACATTGATAATGTTGATGATAAGCGACTTGGTGTATGGGCTCTCGACGCCAGCACCGTCAAAGAAGGATGTGCTGTAATACATTATAAAGTTAATTCCGGTGAGCTGCTGAAGCATTTGAAGTCCACATCCGGTAAAGGTTCGTCGGCCAAGATGTGGTGAACCGACAAAGATGTCCTTGTAACTGTCGGCGCCTAATGTTAGTTCGTATTGGTGATTTGCGATCATTTCTTGCAGTTCGTCAACCAACGCCGGGTGGGTAATATCTAGTCGTCGTAGTCTACTGAGTGATAGGCCGGCAGCTTCATGGAGGCCTTTCTTGACCAGGAATCGAGGTGTTTCAGGTAGTAATAATAGACCACCTGTGAGAATAATCGCCGGCACAATCTGAAGGCCGAGCGGTATGCGGTATGCTGATGAGTTGTTGAGTTTGGAGGCGAGGATGTTTACTATAGAGGCGGAGAGGAGGCCAAAGGTGATGGATAATTGGTATGCGCAGACAAGAGTACCTCGTACCCATTTGGGTGCCATTTCGGATTGATACAATGGAACTAGAACAGAGATGAGGCCGACGCCGACGCCAGCAAAGAATCTAAGGACGCGTTAACAGTGTGCTTGTCATGGTTCAGTGAGTGGCAACAAACCTCCCGACCAGTAGCAAGTCAATATTTGAAGCGCAAACTTGGAAGATGGCGCCGAGGCAGAAGATGCCAACGGCCACAAGTAGAGTTTTGCGACGACCTAGGGAATCACCAGTGGGTGCAGCCAGCAAAGCACCAAGGGCAGTGCCAGCGCTGAGGATGGCTACAATGATGGATGAATCTTTTGTGCAGATTTCAACGGCGCCTTTCTCATCGACGCAATTTGTATGTCTGCCGAATTGCTCCTTGAACTCTGTCATGGCAAGAATTCCGTTTATGGCTCTGTAAAAAGATGTGGTTAGTTTCATGTAGTGAAAACTGAAGTGACGCGATGAAATGGATTGTGGTGGGCAAGTCGATAGTGGTCGTGATCGAGTCGGTCGGTTTATCGTGGAAGATTCGCAGAGACTAGTCGCCCTCATTTCGTGCATCGCTCTCAACCCAAATTCCCCACGCAATATATCCTGACAGTATAGATGTGCGTTCTTTTGAGATCAAAGTATGGTGATATAGTCGTCATCCCTGTCACACGAGAGTCCGCCGCAGTCGTCGCATCGCCAAGAATCGATCGTGAGTGTCGTGGATGATTTTCAATACCATTCCTCCGTCGTTCCTCCATCGTTTGAGTATTTGATATTCGAGTCGGCGTATGTATGTCGTGATGCATCGATCCCCACGTAGGTCAAAGTCAAGGAAAATGGTGGTCTGCCTTACCCAGTATCGTAACCGAACAGCAACCCTCCAGAGGCAACGAAGAGACCGACCATGATGGCCGGCGCCGACGAGCCCGCGACATTGTCGGGTTTCTGCCAGCCCATGGCAATGGCCATGGTGTCGGTGTTGAAGTCGTCAATCCAGGGTCAGAGGTATCAAGAGCGAGAGGCTCCGTGTCGGCGAGATTTTGGTGGAGGTTGAAGGGGTTGAGATCAACGGGGGGACATTGGGCGATTCCGTGTGGGTAATATTTGGATTGGATGGGATGGGCAGCAGCCACTGGGCTGGTCGTCTTGTCTTGTTGGCCCGTCCGTAGGTACCTCTCCAGCTGGTGTCTGGACTTTTAGCTCTGCCCGGGCTGGGTGTTGTCGTGCTAGTGCTCGCACTGGGTACTTTACCTGCCTGTCCAGTACTGGTTAAAGTCAATGCTTTGCTAGAGTGTCTTAGTGTTTAATAGGAGAAAATAAAGTAGGTGGTAATTAAAACCAGTCCACAAAATGCTGAGAGACAAATAACTGATGGTGATTCTGACAAGACATCACCATGTCCTCAGGGTTCTCTCTGTTCTCAGACCCCGGAAAAGTCACTGGAAAAGCAGCGCAGGAGGGGCAGCAGATGTGAAATGGTGAGAGAATGCTGTCTCCAGATGCGAGGTGGAAATGGAAATGATCATCAATCCAGAGACTAACTAGTACCATTCTGGCTAAGCCTCTCTCCCTGGCTACCCTGTCCTGCAGCCACTGGAACTTCAACAAGCCATAGCAGTGGATTCTTTTGCGCCTGGAGAGAGCGCAGACTGGCTGAGCTAAGCGAGCTACAGTGCGATTTGCGCCAAGTTTAGTATTGTAGTTACCTGGGCTGTGCTGTGTCTGGTGTCATTACACAACACCAAACTTTTTCGGTTCAGGACATTATTTCACCTGCCACGACATCAAGCACGCGTCTCGTTCTAGTAATCCCATTCCATCTGTTGAGTGCCCTCGAGTTTTTGTCTGAGTTGCCCCGAATCTGAAACTGAGTTACATTGACACCAGACGGGAGAGAGAGAGAGAGAGCTTTTCAGCTTCAGCCATAGTTTCACAGTCTATGTAGGTACACGTAGTGCGTCTACGCGTCTACAGTTGTGGCTATTACTTCTGTAACTTTTTGTTATTAAAAGATTTTAATGTCAAATCACAGTACTCGGTAAGAAAGGGCGAACTTTGCTCTGATTCCTAATCCTACTTGTCATAACCTCGTAAGAAGCAAACAAAATGTTTCCCACCTGTGTTGGCGTATCTGAATACGGCTTCAAGGGTGGCTCGGCAAGATCCCGATGTAAGCAAGGGATGAATTCGCATCCCGAGAATTAAAGTTTAAAATCAGGAGATTCTTGATAATTCTCCATTCGATCCAAAGCTGTACCTCAACACCAAACAACTGACAAACTCCACAGCAAGACAAGACAGGATGAAGGTGAAGAGCACAGTCAGAACACTGTATCCCGCACGTAGATAGGCCAGGCCCAACAGCGCCGCCGTCGTGCAGCGCTTACCCCGGCCTAGCACCGCAACGTCTGGACTGTGAAACCAAGTTGTTCAGCACCAAAGCACCACCACAAGTTACATCTGAGCTACGTGCGACGTGCACAGTCTCCAGTTTCCCCCGGATCAGTCAATCAATCACCCTGGGGTTTTAGTTCTAGAGCTCTCGGTACTGTACTGTACTGTACTGGTACTTGACCGGCTGTCAAAGTTCATGATTTACACAACAAAGAATTCTTCTCTAGACAAGCTAAAACTATTATCTTTTCCTAACTTAGCCGGTTCAACCGCTCGGGAGCCGAATCAACAGACACAGTCAGAGAAAAGGTTCCTGACTTCCACTTTTGGTTGTTGCATGTACCTGGACATGACAGATAATCTGCCATCACATCACCAACAGCGAGTTCTCGGGTCATCCGACGCTTCCTTCTTGGCATCATCTGTGGCTGGTACAATACGTCGGATGGCTTGGTCCCTCTGAAAACAGTACCACGAAACGTGTCCCAGTTTGGAGATCTGTACTCTTCTCATCAACTGGAAGTAGACGAAATAATACTCGTCCTGAGAAATACTCTCGGTTCGTTACTTTTGGTCCTGTCAAAATTCCCATGCTCATAATATGATCTGTTATACAGGCAATTATCACATCATAGGTGCAGAGATGGAGCCTCCGCCTTGAAATTTAAAGTTTTTTTTATCACGAATACGTCGTCTCTCCCGTTTCATAACTCTCCCTTACATGTACATGTGTACGCGAACAAGGTACAGTAATCTGTCACCCATTCACACCTTCTCGGTTTTTTCTTTTGCGGGGTGCAGCAAAGGCTGGGGTTAAGCAGGGTTAACAGCATAAGGCCAAGCCGTCCCTTGGTAATTACTATCTTGGCAGGTAAAAGAGTGGTCAGAAATGACGGCTTATTTGGTGGGCTGGAGCAGGCAGACAGTGGTCGTTTTCACGTGGCATCAAGGTCATGTCTGTCTGCTGGGTGTCAAGTCAGATCATGAACAATCTTATTGTGCCTGGTTGCTCATGCAAAATTAAAATTGTCGGGGAAGCGGATATCTGTCTGTGTACACTAAGTAAACGTGCAAGGTCAAACAACATGCAACGTTGGAATCGACTCTTGTGAACCTACCCCTACCCTGGAGATCCCCTATCTTTTAACAAACCAGCTGAATTGACGTTATATCTTGAACGTTCTGAGCAATTAGTTAGTAATATCTTGCTGTTTGCTTCATAGAGATTTGGCTATCATATTGAAAGCATACCTGTCTCAGCAGCAACTTTGCACCGAGTCTATCTACAGTTACATGTGTACTTTACATCTCGCTGAACACAAGATGTTCCCAGAACCAACTCCAAAGATTAACCACAATCACATCTCCATGAATGCAACGTATTCTCCAAGCCGTGTGGAGTATCACAAGCTGAAACGATCTCAAATCAACCTGATCGCCAGGAACAGCGCGTATCTTGCAGAGCAAAACCCGCCGTGATACATGTGCAATGCTCAAAACCCCTAAGCCACCATCTGCACCGTTGATCAACGTCCAGCCGCAAACCATCATGTTCCACAACGGACAAATTTACTTCAGCATGCGACCGAAAGTTAAAAGTATACACTCAATGTAAACATCTTCATAAATTGTATGAACTAGATTGCAACAAGCTACATGCATCCCGCCTATCAATACAAAATCCCGGACGCCATATTGCCAGAGCCTTTTTTCAGGCATGAGGTAGTTACCGTACTGTACTACAAAATCTCGCACAAAATCACACAAAAAGTCATCGCCGCGTCACCATAGTTACATCAGTCATCGACCTAAGGCTCAAGAGTAACCTCCTGGCCCTTGACGCGGCCAATGACCTGCTGGGGCGCGTACTTGGGGATCACCTCGTCGTCGTGCAGCATCTCGAACTCCTCAGTCGCGTCGCGGCCCATGAAGTTCAGGATGGCCTGTACGCCGCCAGGGTGCTCCTCGAGCCAGTTGCTGAGGTCCATGACGACACCCTTGACCACCACCCAGACGTTGTCCTTGGTGTTGTGCTTGGCAATCTCCTCCATGGTGAACTCCTTCTCAGGAACCTTGAAGGCCTTGGGGTCGTTAGGCTTAGCAGCCTTGGAACCGTCCTCCTTGGTGGGGTTGGGTCCGGCAGCAGCGCTGGCTTGCTCAGCGATCTTTGAAGGAACACCGGAGCCGGAGGGACCAGCGCCGGGAGCACCCCAGGAGACGGTCACCTGGTTGGGGATTGAAGGGTCGAGGTGCAGAGAGATCTGGCCAACACGCTCAGCAGCGCTGCCGGCAGAACCCTTAAGGGCGTTCTGGAAGAGGTAGTTGCTGGCAGTATCACCAGCAACACGGCCGTAAACAACACAGCCAAGAAGAGAAGAACCACCCAGACGGTTGGCACCGTGAACACCACCAGCCAACTCACCACAGGCGTAGAGACCATCGAAGGGCTGCTTCTCCTGGTTGAGGACCTGGGCCTTGTCGTTGATCTCAATACCACCCATGGTGAAGTGAAGGACGGGCTCCATGACGGAGACGTGGAAGTCATCGTCGACGTTGAGGGGGCCGTTGTGGAAGAACTTCTTGCCCCAGGGGTCCTTCTTCTTGCCATCGGCAATGTCGTTGTAGGTAGAGAAAGTCTTCTGGAGGTGCTCAGGAGTGCATCCAATCTCCTTGGCAAGCTCCTTGCCGGTCATCTTCTTCATGAGACCGCGGCCAGAGTAGTGGCGGGTGTGGAAGTCAAGGACCGTGGAGGCCTTGGAGTTGAGAACAAGGCGGATGGGGAACTTGTTCTTCTTCTTCTCCTCCCACATCATGCCCGAGACGTAGTCACGGTGACCAAGCTCGTCGCAGAATCGGTCACCGTCGGCGTTGAGGAGCAGACCACCCTCACCACGGAGAGCCTCAGCAGCAAGGAACTTCCACTTGGAGCCGGGGTCCTTGGGGTCGACGAGACCTGTGGGGTGGACCTGGACCTTGTCCATGTCGATGCCGTTACCGCCAATGGCCATAACCATCTTCTGGCCATCACCAGTGGCGTGTGTGCCGTTTGTGGTGGCGAGGCCATAGGTATCGGGTCGGTGCTTCTTGAGCAGAGAGGAGTCGGAGAAATCAGCGGCGTAGCCACCGGTAGCAAGGACAACGGGACCATCGATGGAGACGATCTCGCCGTTGATCTCGTACTTGACACCAGTGACCGTGTTGCCCTCCTTGTTAAGCTCGGTGACGCGGGCCTTCTTGATGATCTCGACGCGGCCGGGTTCGCTGTCGGCAAGCTCCTCGAGGCGCTGCATCAGGGCGTAGGTGATGGCCATACCAGGAAACTTGGCATCGTGACCTCGGTGGGTTCGGGGCTGGGAGTGGCCACTGTCCTCATTGTTAGCCTGTGGTCTATGATGCGTTTGGTGGCGAATTGAACATACCCAAGACGAGAGACGAGGGTGAGGTCGAGGTTGAACTCATCCTGAAGCCACTCGACGGCAGCGGCGGACTTGTAGGTAAGGACCTTGATGAGGTCAGGTCGTGCCTTGTCACGGGCAGACTTGAGGGTATCATCGTAGAACTGCTTGACGCTATCGGGAATGCCGGACTCAACCTGTGTTCTTGTGAGAGCACCGTTGATACCAGAAGTAGCCTTGGTAGAGTTTCCACCAAAGAAGCCTGTAGGAAGAATGTCAGAAAAGGCTGCGGGTTAACAAGGCCAGGCGCTTCAATGCGCTGCCGGCTGTGGGAATTGGTAGTGACTTACCCTGCTTGTCGAGGACAACGACGTTACCACCAGCCAGATAGATGGTGTGCGCAGCAGACAGACCAGAGACTGCGAACGAGGTTAGAATCAGGATAGAGCAGATGGCGCATAGGCTCTGGAAGGCGAATCAGGGTCAACTTACGGCCACCGCCAACGACAATTACTCTAGGAGCCATTATTGCGTGTGTATTGATTGCGTGTATATGTAGCGGGTATGATGAAGACACAGCAGAGCAGAGCAGAGCAGAACAGACTCCCACGCCAATGAAGAATAAAGAAAGAGGGAGATGGATGGATGGATGGATGGAATGGAATGTTCTGGGGGAGGAATAAGAATAATACAAGTCGAAAAAAGATGGAAGAGGCGGAGGATCAAGGACAAGTCTTATTTAGTATGCGAGCGACTGCAACGCCAACAAGGCCGAGGGCGAGCGAAAGGGAACCGAAGGTGTAAAGCAAGAGACAGGGCAGCCGAGGTCGAACCACGCTCGCTCATGCTGCATGGATGATGAGCGAGCGCGTGCAAAAGAGTGGGCGTGGGTCTTGTCCTGAACTTAACGACGTGGGTCATTTTTGAGGTTCAATGACTTGATGTTGGCAGAAATACAGTCAATATTGCTCAATTTGTTATGTTTCTTATGTATCAATACTTGTACATGTCTTCTATTATTAACATATCATTTTCTATGTTGTTGACTCCTTTCATGGCAACAATAAACCGACAAGCAGTAGAACAAATCAGATGCTGGCTTTTTCTCAGCATCACAGCCAAGGCTAGGATTGATCCCCGGAAGCGGCATGCCTGGGCACTGAGACTTAGCGTCAGCTGCCTGTATCCACCCCCGCTACGGCTTTGAATTTGGGGAAGCGCATTTCCGCCACTTGAGAATTGGATCATGATATTTGGTTGTCTGCTACTCGACTGAATAAAGAGTCATCTACGGATACCAATTGAGAGTCTAGGTTGATGCAGCCACCCACAATATCCTACTGATTCTCGCTTCCCTCGCCGTAAGCTACGCCGAAGACCGCATCGCAATTGTCCCAGGAGACCGGGCAATCCACCGATCATGGACTCTCGCAACTGATGTGCCGAGGTCTCCGCAGATGAGTTTCGTGTGGGGAAGACAGGCTAAAGTGAATATTCCATGCTTGCTTGTTCTTGTTCCCGGCGTCTCTTACTGTACAAAGAAGCTGGGAGTCTTTGTTACCAACTGGTCTTTAACCGAGTGTATTATATCACGTACATCAGTTCTCATTACCATACTTTGAGCATGTGAAAAGATATCAATCACTCTCATGCAGCCTCACCTCATCTTTCTCCTCGTTCTGCCACCCAAAACCCATCCAATTATGTCTTCCTTCTCCAATCCCCACACAACCGGACTTGTGACCGAACGCCTCGGCCAAGTAACCGGTCAACTCAAGAACAGTAAATCAAGCCAAACACGTGATCTGAACTCATGAATTTGAACCCATCTCTCCAATTCAATCACTTCAGTTTCAGACTTTCACATGTCAGCCTCCTCCAAAAGTGAATGAATCGCTGCATAACTGAAACCCTCCCGCCCATTCCCCACGTCCATGACTAAGGTCCAGTAACAACCATTCTTTCTCAGGCTTGTGACAGTTTGATCTGGTCAGCTGGTCCCCTTTTCGAGGCCTTCTATTCGCTTTCCCAAGTCCCAAAAGCACGTGAAAGTCTCGCCTCTATTCTCTGGGGATCAATTTCCTCCTCATTTTAAGTTTTCCCCGGATTCTACACGTGCATCATCTGACCCCAGAAAATTTGTCTGAGCCGCCGCCACTGCTCATCCTTTTGTCCAGACCTCTGCCGTCTTATGAGATCTGGGGGCTGACTCAGCCTGTATTTTCACATGTGAATATCAACACCATGGATCAATGGAACTGCTGCAATGGCCGAGTCATGATCGGGCTGATTGGGACTTGAGTGGGTTATCATAAAACATGTAGGCTTGGATAGAATTCAACCAAGGCCTTAGCCTCTTTATCTAAGATATCAGGGGTTATGATATATTAAGATACATCAGGACTTTATTCCTCTTCCAGTCACAGACCTAACAAATTCACTCCGGCTCTTCATCAACACCCGTAGTATTTCGAAGTATTCCTGCAAAGTGAACCTCACCCGAAAACTAGACCTGCATACCTGGTCACCTTATTATTCACTCGAAGCCGAATTCTGGATTGTCGATATAGAACTGAGGACGTCTGTCTGGTCTGGATGTCCTTCAATCACTCGCCCCCAAGAGTCCTCAACAGTCAATCACAAGTTTCACAATACAAGACGATAAAAGATAAGACAAGAACAATGCCTAGGATAGCCTCTTATACCTCTTATACAACACGATTAGTCGGATTACGTTTAAAGTGAGCGTTCAAACGTGGCAATGAAAGTCAATGTTAATTCCAGTCCCGTGACCAATCACGTTACCTCACATCCAAATCCCCTCATGACGTACTTACCATCCATCAACCTGCATCGACCGACCTACATCACTCAAATCAACACCATGAAACCTCTCATCGCCCTAACAGCCCTATTCAGCTTCACAACCTCTATGCAAGCCCCTCTCCGCG
>JABFFJ010000405.1:0-51914 GCA_013623715.1 Fusarium verrucosum
ATATACCTTTTATCTAGATTAAACTAGCTGGATATTTCATATAGATTAGGGCCTAACTGTCAAGCTCCAGGTAAGGTACCTAGTCCAGGACCCCCTCACCATCACCGGCAGGGGAAAAACCCTTCCGCGGCCGTTCCTTAGCAACTGAGCGACGACTTAGCCCAAGAACAGGGGAGGTGACTTTGACCTTTCCAGTTCTATTGTTCCCTGTCACTTAGTAGTAGGTAACTTGACCTAGCCGTACTGTACTGTGCTGTCCAGTATAGGTTGTCTGTACCTAAGCTCAGGTACCTGAGAAAACAAAGGTCCAAGCCTCAACCACCAATTCGACTGCTTCCAAACCCTCGTCACCCGTCGTCTCTCGACTCTCCCTTTCAACCCCGACTCAAACCCTCCTTTTCCACTTCCGCTCCATGCTCTTATTGCCCATTGCAAGGCAATTGTAAAAGCACGCGAGCTGGACGACATACTCTAGATCATTGTATCTGAGTTTTTTTCCCTGTCTCTTGAGACCCCGTGAGGTAAAACCACTCGAGCCCCCCTCGTCTTGAACTTTCTTCGCCCATTTTCCTGACAGCGTTTTCTGTTTGGAGCCGCCTTTTCGCTTCTCCTCACACAAACGCCCGGCTCGACCTCTTCTACTGTTTCTTGCTTTTAAGCACACGCCGCTCAACGGAATTCTGTCCAGTGGATCAGAGACGTCTTTGCATATGAATGCATGCATACAGTCACTAACTTTCGCAGGATTGAGTTAGCAGTGAGTAGTTGGCAACGTACTGTAGCTTTGGCCTTGGCCCAGCAGATTCAACCCAACTACCTCAGCCGTCGCACTCGCCCGATCATCGCATCGACCGCCTCGGCAGTCATCGCAGGGTAAGTCCTTCTTGATTTTACAATCCCTTTTCGTTCGCATCAAAGCGACTTGACTTCCCCTTATCTACCCCCAAACCCCACGGTTGTCGGATAACCCACTGTAGTCACGTCATGGTATCAGGACGTGGCCTCTAGTAATATCTTCCTGAGCTCTGTTCTCCACGACATTCGTCGTTTGACTCAAGCAACTTGGGAAGTGCTAGGAAAACTGACTTCTCTAGAATCGAAGAGTCGCTTCCCGCGCACTTGCGAGCCGAAACGAAACAACCACGACCATCACGCATCGTCATTTCAGCTTCTTTTGGTTACCTGAATGGTGACCAAGTTTCATAAACCTTAGCGCTCTTTTATATTTGCATAACGACTGGAGCGTTTCCAACATGCCCGTTCCGAAGAAGGATGGAATAGCCGGGGGAGGCTCTGGGGGCAAGCAAAACGGTTGGTACTGGCCCTTCTGGGGTAGGGACCACATCTAACCTTGATCGATATAGGAGGTCGGGCTACATTCCGAACCGACACGGCCATCTCCAAAAACCGATTTGGTAACGAGCGAGTTCTTCAACCCTGGGTTCCCGATTCGAATGATACTTTTAATGGCAGCCTTGAGAAGTCCAGTGGTAGCGGCACTTGGGACCAGTTCGCTGAGAATGAGAGGCTCTTTGGTCTGAAGACTAATTACGATGAGAACTTTTACACCACCGCCATCGACAAGAACCATCCCGAATACAGGGACAGGATAGCTGCGGCAGAGAGGAAGGCACGCGAGATTGAACGCAGTGCTCCCACTACTGCTCACGTGGCCGAGGAGCGCATCATGGACTACGTTGGTGGAGACGATGGGGGTGATGAAGAGGACAAGTTGGTGTCCTTTTCTAAGTTCTATGTTTCAACCGCTAACAATATTGCCTTACAGATACAGTGGTGTTCGGCGTCAGGATTTCCCACCTCTGTCAGCTGGGCGCGAGAACAAGTACACCCCACCAGCCAAGCGCGCACCCACGGCCCAGTCCACCGTCAAAGGCGCCCCTATTGATCCTGCTATCATTTCCTCCCAGATCAAAGCACCACCAAAGAAGCAGGCTACCCCAGCTCCCGAAGAGCCGAAAACTCAGACATCCGATGTTAACAAGAACGGATCAATCCCCAAGGCTGATACGCAGAAGGCTCCTGAAAGTAAGGTCACGGAGTCCTCTGCCAATGAATCCAAGCCTGCCAACGGTAAAGCGGCCGAGACCAAGACAAACGACACCTCTAAAGCTGTCCCTGCTCCCAGCGCGACTTCCACAGTCGAGCATGATGTGTTGAAGGAATTCAAGACGTTTGCCAGCCAACAGCGACAGAACGCCGAGAAGGCCCGAAGCAACAAGGCCAAGCAGGACAAGGAGGTCAAACTGACCGAGTTGAAGAAGTTTGCCAACTCTTTCAAACTCTCAACCCCAGTTCCGACAGACCTGGTCTCCATTATCGCCAAGGATCCCCTGAAGCAGCAGGAAATCCAGGCCAAGGCTATCAAAAATGCTGAAGAGGTGGCGAAAGCCAAGGCCAGTGCCGTCGTTAAGGATAAGGTCACGCCGCCAAAGGATTCTCAGGCTAAAACCTCTGGCCAAGGTACGCCAGCCGCCGCTGGTGTGTCCGCTCCCCCCAATGATACTCGAGCAGCTCGTGCCTCGGCCGGTGCCCAGCCCACGCCTGCGGCTGGAAACCAGCCTCGCCATCCCGGTGCTCGTCAACAGTACACACAACAACCTTATCATGGACAACAGTATCGAAACAACCGCGGCGGTCCGCACATGCCTCAACAACAAACTGGCAATCTGGCCCAACGACTCCGCAACGTTGAGCAACAGAAATTCTCCCAAGCCCCTGTGCCTCATCAGCCTCACGCTCCTGGCCAGGAAATGCGCGCCCCGCCGACGGGACCGGCCAGTGGTGTTGATTCTGGCTATAATCGACGTCTCAGTGGTAACCCTAGCCACATGAGCGCGAAGTTGAACCCCAACAGCCATGAGTTCAGACCCAGCCCATTTGCTGCTGCTTTCAACCCCAACAGCCATGCCAGTACCGCCTCGAGTCCCCGATCCGCTGCTAACCATGTTGATACCTCGGCAAACAGCACTGTTTCTGATGGTCAGCTTATTCGCCGCAAGACGAAGGCCATCGATGTGAAGAAGTGTTACATTCTCTCTCATATCCAGACCTTGACGCCTCCTCAGGGTCGAAATTGGGATGACAATGCTGGCTTACGTCCCTCCTTTGATACCTTGCCAACCTGGCGACAACTTCAGGATAACGAGAAGCAGGAGTCCACGATGCATCTAACTTATAAAGAATACTTTGAGCGCCAGCCATTTGGTGGTCCTGCATTGGCTACCCCTAACCCTCAACACGTTGTCCCTCAGATTCCTCATCAACACCAACTGCCTTTCCATCTCCAACAGGGCGCGCATAACATGGCTCCTAGGGGATCGCCTCATATGCCTCCCATGCAGATGCACACACCTCAACACGGCCATGTCCCTCATCCACCATATGGTAACGACGATCACCGGATGATGCATTCAAACTCGGCTCAGTCTTTCGCTTCACCCCGCCTCGGCAATGTGCCTGTAGCCTACAACTCGCCACAAGTGCCGTACAACCAGGCAGTTTTCATGGGACCTGGCACTCCTCAGATGAATCAGTTCCGCAACTTCTCCAACAACCATCAGTACATGTCTCCTCAGCAGGGTCAGATGGGTGGCCCAATGATGATGCCACAGCAGTTCATGCCTGGACCTCAAGGAATGGTTCCTGGTCCACAGATGATGTATCCTGGAGCCCACCCACAATTCATGCCCCCCTCTGGACCTCAGCCAGTGCCTGGTGTTAATGGATACCCTAGCCCTGGCCGTCCCGCGGCACCAATGATGGCGCATCAGGGATCGCAACAAGGACAGCCCATGTATGGAATGAGCCCCAACGTGCAGTACAACCAGCCGGTCTTTAACCCAGGCCAGCAAGGCGGCCCAAGTAAGTAACTCTGATATCTATCAACAAACAGAGAATTAACGAGTGGCTAACGCCAGTGCAGTGAGGGGTGGATATGGTAGCCCTGGACCTCAGCACTTCGGTACAAGTCCTCAGCAGGGCCATCAGTACGGCGGGCAGCACCGAAATGGCAATAACTACAACAAGGGATATGGAGGTCAGGGAGCGCATCAGACACCTCAGGCTAGCCACGCGGTGCCCGCTGCGAACCAACTTCGACCTTCTGAGGCTTCAGAAGAGGCAAAATAGCACCCAGAAACACAGCATCGGGTTTCCCCTTCGCCTTTGCATACGATAAAGTACAGCAATTAACAAGGCCTTTCTAGGCGGCGGCCTCGCCGAGATAGACTGTCACACACTTATCTCGGGGTCTGAGTTACATCAAGACGACAGCGAAGCGTGCGAATCATTGCATATGAGCTTCATTATGGGACATTCGTACAGCGTCGCACAACAAAAGCTTAGATGAGAGGAGGCCTGAGTTCGGATGGCCTGGGCATTTGGGCTAGCAAGTGAGTAGATGGACGGTGCGGCTCGGCAGAAGATGTCAATTGTGAGGAAGTTGAGACGACATTGGTATTTTGCATCTGCTATCATGCCGATTGGATGGCAAGGGGGGTTGGCAATGCTGTTTGGTTGTACCATAACAGCGGTGGACAAAAGGAGAGACATGACACTAGTCTCTGCCCTTGGTGCTTCCTTCGCGTAGACAGGCCTCGAGGAAGTGAAGCCGAACAAGCTGGGTGAATGGGCTTGGGCAACTTGGAGCGGGGACACGAACGCCAAACATCTGGACTGGCCACCCTCGACACCCGAGGGCCGGACCAGGCGTTGGTAGCTGAGGTCGAGGGTGGAGTTCTTTCACCCGGGTGAGAGTGAATACTGAGAATGACTCAATGCAAACACCCTTTCGAGGCAAACCAAAGAGAGAACTGGAATGTCACCATTGAGGGCGTTCCAGTGGCTTCTGAATAGGTTATGTCTTTAAATCTTTGACAGTATTTGCTAAGAGTAGTGGCAAAGGAAGCGACTGGAGGATCGGGGCGTGATCTCGTCGAGAGGAGGAGAGACAAATGAGTCGTTGAATCGACAAGATCAAGCGAAGCAACGCAGAGGAAAGCAGCAAATAGGAGCAGAGGCATTTATCTAATCGAACATTGTCCTACCATCCACAACGCATCACAAATAGCGCATAGATACTTAGATGGTAAAATGAGACAAGTAGAATCAATGGCCATGTTGGTTTCACATGTGCAAGCAAGCAGCTGATAGATGTGTGCGGTGATGACTGTCTGTCCAGGTGGGTATTGCTGTTGGTGATAGATTCTTCACGGATGTATAAGCCGGTTTGCTGTACAGGAGGTAGTACTAAATCTCGGCAATGATAGTGATGACAATGTTGCAGCTTGTGAGTGGCTAAGGAAACATTCGAGATGCCTTCTAGCGACAGAATCTGGGCATGGGGAGCACTGTACATATCTCGGCTAGGTATTTACAGTTCAGTATCTTGATTTACAGTTCTCACATGCATACACGCGCGGCTGGAAGAGGGGATGAGAGTGAGAGCTCACGCCATTCGCTACCCTGGCGACTTCTCAAACACAGGAGGGGACGATAAAACAGAAACAGGGGCATTGGACCAGGAGCAAGAAGAGAAGAGGAGCGAATATTCATTCCCGGACAATGCCGACGTGAGTTTGAAAGATAAAAAAAGATCATGCCAGGACAGGCGCAAGATTGCGTTTATTACTACGTAGTATGTACGGATGGTAGTTAATTAATTACACCTTCGTCTAGAGAAATGACAGCGGATGATCTTCATTGCAACGGGCCGGCATTACAACAGTACATGTGGGTTTAGCTGAGTAAGGTACTAAGTATTTAGAATACACCGGCGAGAACGTTGGTGATTGATTGATCGAGTCTATTGCGCTTCGTTCCATCATTGATTTCTGAATAATACCTACCTAGGTTAGAGTTCATCCTCGCTCAATATTCTAAACACTATGGCCATAACAGCAACGTTGCATCTCCATCTCAGTCCCCAGACGGTTGAGGCGTCAAGATATCTAACCTAAGTAACCTAACCGCTTAACCGCTGGCTTGTAATTGTGGATACCACTAGCAGACGACGATCTTTCATGGACCCTACCCTGTTTTGCAGGGGAATAACAAATCGACTTTACCTTGACAGTGAAAGCCAGGCTCGCATCGCTGGAGGGCTCATGGTTCATGGTTCACGAATTTATTTCCGAGTCCAAGATCTGCACCTTGCATGTATACGCGCATAGATTTATATATATGAGGACATGATCCTGTTTTTGTATTCAGAGCCTGGTTGGCCGATTGGTATGGGATACATTGCGCCAGCAGCAGCTTAATGCAATGCAGGGTCGACGCCGACGATTGCTGTTGCATCGTGATGAACTGTTTTGGACATTTTCCATTCGAGGAATAGTAAATATGATATTGAATATAGGGCTACTGCAATGCGGCAGTTTCTCGCCATTCTCGATCCCTGTTCAAACACCAACACAGCCACGATCTAGATGCCACTTGAGTCACCTGTCATTTAATGTCTCTGATTTGTCGCGCAACCACGAGCCCAGTATTCGGCTCCGAGAACAATGACTTACATACGTGCTCCGCTCACAGACATTGCGTCACCGATTGAAGCGATTTCCACATTTCAACTGTGGTGAATAGATGAAAGGGGCATCATTATTGCTCAAATTTATATGAGATTGTGCCAGACTTCTGACGGACTTTGCGAGTTGTAATAAGTATGGTGACTTTGGTTTCGTTTGCAAATTTCTCGAGCATCCTCAATAAGCAAGTTGTTATCATCAATACGAATCAATCAGTAATCACAAGTTTCGGATGCATTATATTATTCCTTCTTTGCTTCACTTATAAGAATAGTAGTTATCACCTTAACTTAAGGAATTGACGTTGCTTGATCTGGCTCCCCTGAAGTCATTGCAGATAATGCGTTTCACTCAGGTACAAGTCCAATCAGTGCATCTCTTGGCCGCGGGTGGCTTTTGAAGCGTCAGGGGAGGGGTCGGGACATGGTTGGCTGAGATAGCCCCGGCCCGTCACGTTGGCCTGCTTCATCCTTTGATCCCTGCTCTCTCTTTACGACGGAGAGAAGTACGGAACTCGGACCTCCCAGAAGGTGAACGGTGAACCAATCCCTGCGATTCGACGACTTACACCCGTGACAGAGCATGTCTCCAGTTGAGAGGATGGCATACTTGATGGCGAGATGGATTGTTCGGACAAAATGTGCATAAACGAAACATCGAAACAACAGGGAATATCATCTCATCACATCACAAAGCGTGGCAAGAAAGGCGACAGGCGGGCCGCCTCAGGTCTCACATCATGTAGCCCGGCGCATGGCAGGCAAACACGGCATGAGAGATCTACGAAGCAGGGAGGTCGATGCAGAGAAGAAGGAAGCCCACACAAGAATGAAACCCAGGTATTAGGTACGAGATGAATAATTAAACAGAGCTAGAGCCCTCACAGAATCGTGAGAAAAAGAGCCACACAGAAACACAAAAAGAAATACAATATAGAAAAGAAAGAGAGCTAGAGTGACTGCTCGTGTATCAGGTGTCGCTCGTCCCTTGCCAAGCATATAGAGGCTCCAGCAGAGCATGATAAACCAACCTGGGCACATCCCAATGTAGGTAAGTGTCCGTGCTTGCAAGCCCAAGTAACGGCCTGTGGGGAAAAAGATCGGTTTCGAATTCTTGGTCGGCGCCTTGGTGCATGGGGTATCCACTCTTTTCTTCAACAACGCATGCTTTCTCTTAGACAAGAGACAAAGAAGAACAATGGCATGATATACATGCCTTATTCACCAACAAAGGCCAGAAAGCTATTGACAGAATACGACAAGGATAAAAGGATAATTCGCATTAGAAACACCATGACGTGACCTGCAAATACGAGATTCATCATATTTTTTCCCATTAGGCGCCGAATCTAAAGGGGGTCTCCAGACACATGCGACATAGACGCCCACAGTCGAGACGCATCGACCGCCAGTCGCTTCGCTCCCGGAAAACTATTCCTGGCGAGTCAAGGGAATAATGTCGATCCTAAAGACCCTCCCGCCTCTATGGCACTGACTTCCGGGCTGTGTATTCGGGCAGTTTATGCTCTGTGGATATGTAGGCCCTGGCTTTGCGAGCTGGCAAGGGGGCAAAGACGGTCAACGAGAGCGACTAATTTGCTCGTCCTTTGCCGCGCTGCGGTTCAGGAGATGATTAGTATGTGTTAGTTAGCCAACTACTACAGTGTCTTGGCTTAGAGGCAGCCGAAACGAAACGACTGAAACATCCTGACCTGCCAGACCTGGTGGGTATAGGAGTTATGCATCGTACTACATAAGAGGTCCTCCCCAACCTCCAAAGATCCGACTTATTTCCCTCTCTGTACAGTAACGCTCAGGAATTCTATCTTCAGACGGTCCCTTTTTTCGTATTCTTGCTTCTTGCTTCTTGCTTATTCGCATCTTCTTGTTTTAACTCCCCCTTGACGGGCTGGATACGCTCCCTCACAACCAAGAACTTCACTTCTTCTGCCCATCCTGTTTGTAACGGAGACTGGCATCTTTTTCTGAACAACAACTTTCCATCTCACCGACTGAACAACGCACAAGAACTCGGCCTTTGTGTCACCTGGAGCCTTCCGTCCGACGCCGTCGACCTGTTCGAGAAAACAAGACCGCCCAATCCATCTGTGCTTGCCACTGCTCTCGTCACTGTTCACGCACAGTCACCATTGTTTTCTCTCTCCACCACACAGTGACATAAATTCACATTCTTCGCGCTCACGGACGCTTTTATTCAACATCCCACAGTCCTTTGATTCATTGTTCGTCCGCCGAACAATAACGACTGCAACAGAACCCGCACCCTGGGTCCTTCACTCATTACCAGTTCACTTGAACAACAAACAGCCCGAAACATCTCGAAGAACAAGCCGGGATCACATATAAAACAACCTCAATCCTTCCACTCAGACGATCACTCATTTCCACAGCTTCATAGCGACACAAGGATCTACTCCAACAGCAACCTTTGACTGAAAACCACACAAAACCACAACACACTCGTGTCAACAGTTCTTCTTTTCGAGATACCCTCGCACATACTTTTCTTCTTAGCCACACTTTATCACACACGGACAAGATGCATTTCCAGTCACTCGCAGTCTGCCTCGGTCTGGCTGGTCTAGCCCGGGCACACATGGAGATGATCTACCCCCCTCCCTTCATGTCCAAGGCCAACCCTCATGCTGCTGGCTCGGTCGACTACAGCATGACCACTCCTCTTGACGGAGGCGGCAAAAACTTCCCTTGCAAAGGCTACCACTCTCTTTTCGGCACTGAGCAGGGTGCCTCCGTTGCCGACTGGGCGGCCGGCGGTTCCTACAACATGACCATCACCGGTGGCGCTAACCACGGCGGTGGCAGTTGCCAGGCTTCCCTCTCTTTCGACAAGGGCAAGACATGGCAGGTCATCCACTCTTATGTCGGCAACTGTCCCGCTGCTGGTACCTCCTCTTTCGACTTTAAGGTCCCCGCCGACGCTCCCTCTGGCGAGGCCATCTTCGCCTGGACTTGGTTCAATCAAATCGGTAACCGTGAGATGTACATGAACTGTGCCGCAGTCACCATCGGTGGTGGTTCTGGCAAGCGTGCATCTGCCATGAGCAACCGTCCCGCCATGTTTGTCGCCAACGTTAACAATGGCTGCACCACTTTGGAATCTGCTGATCTCGAATTCCCCGATCCCGGTCCTGATGTGAGCAACGACTCCCAGAAGAAGAAGCTTCCCGATGGTTCTTGTGGCAAGGCTGGACCTGGCGGTGGTTCCGGCTCTGGTGATGGCAACAATGGCGGCAACAACGGCGCTGCTCCCAGCACTCCCGCTGGTGGTAACGACGGCTCTGGTGCTGCTCCCGGTGCTCCTCCTGCTCCCAGTGCTCCCGATGCTCAGCCCTCAGCTCCCGCTGGCGGCGCTCCTTCAGGGTATGTCCCCTCTTCCTCTATTATTGGTAGCGTCCCTAACTCACAAACTCACAGTCCCGGAGGTGGTGTCTTTGTCACTGTTTCTCAACCTGCTGAGGCTACCGGTGCCCCTGCTGCCCCTCCCGCCAACGGTGGTGGTGCCGAGACCAGCACTCTTCTGACCATGACCAAACCCGCTCCTGGAACTGGAGGTCAACCTGCTCCTACCAGCGTTGGTAGCCCCGAGCCTGCTCCTACTACTCCCACTGCTCCCGGCTCTGGTTCTGGTGAGGGAGGCTCCGGCTCTGGTTCTGAGGAGGCTGCCGGTTCTGCTTGCACTGAGGAGGGCGCATGGAACTGCATTGGCGGAGCCAAGTTTCAGCGCTGCGCTTCTGGTCAATGGTCTGTGGTTCAATCGATGGCCGCTGGCACTACCTGCTCTGGCAACAAGAGCTCAGCTATGGCCTTTGGTTTCGGCCGCAAGCTCGCTTTTCGAGCTCGCTGGTAAGACTTCTTGGACCAGATAAAAGGAACGAGCAGAGCAAGCAGACTGAAGTTGCACATATCTCGCTTCATTTTGGAGATGGCGGGCAACTGAATGGATGAATTTAGGAGTTTTTTTTTTGTCTTCATGTACAGTACAGAATTAGGAATCAAATTCATGGACCTTTCAAAACACTTGTTTCCACATGATTGTGATTTGTAGAATATGATTTGCCAGATGGAAAGAGAATTCTGGTGAATGGTGAAGATGGGTATGTAATGCTGTGTGGTAGGCTTTTTGTTCAGACTTGTAGTCCTTAAAGTTGTAATCGAGGGCAACGACAGGGCATAGACGGGGAAGAAGCATGTATTCCCGGGGGTTGTATCTCGTCCTCGTCGTGTAGGAGGCCGCCTATGACGCGCGGGCAAACACAACCCGCCATCCGGGGTGATCGTGGAGGTTGGATACCGCTTCTGGGGTGTTGTGTTGTGTTGTTGTCAGAGGGGGCTATGGTGCCTGTCTAGCAGGACACCAAAAAAACAACACCAGACACAGTGTGGTTGTCTATGTTCAAGGGGCAGTGATTGGTTTGTCCCGGATTTGGCTGTCGAATGATACCAATAAGGGCGGGATAGGACAGTATTGGATACTGTACGCAATGAAGGCAGGTTTTCGTCTTGAACCCAATCTAACCTGGCTGCTGGCGGGGCTGTGCTTGGTCTAACGACGCCTTTTGGATGGTGAGATGGACATACTAAAGGCATCAATACCTAGTGCATAATTGATATTAGTACGGCTAGCTATGGTATAGTTACAGTAACATAAGAGAGAGAAGGGACTATGGTCAAATATTCGTAAAAATTCAGAGTCTTAAGAGATTTAACATCTTGGATCAAGGAGGGGTTTCTAAATTGATTTCATACTTACATTCACAATTGAACTCACTGAAGACGCCTGATTTGGCCGTCGTTATTAAAGACAGCAACCCAAAGTGGGCTTTCCCTTGCTGATGGTCCGTCCTCGTCGATTCTTGGGCGGCGAAAGAGCGCCTAGAGCCCTCCTCCAGTTTAGCCCGCCCAGTCAAGCCAAGCCTGCCTTATTAACCCCCACCACCCAGGGCCAGAGCCAGAGGCGACACCATCTATACCTCACCTCACCTCGTCTTGTTTCCGTCCCTTGTGTTTTGCACTCTTCATGACTGCAGCGCTTTTCGCTCAGTGACGGATTTTCCGTCTTCGACAATTCCTTCACCCTCATCACGCGACAATTTCCTGCTCCTCTACTCACCACACCTATAACCCCTCCTTTTGCGACATCCCCGCCTCGACCGCCACCCTACGATATCTATACCTCACCTCGAAATGACGGGTCCTGCCTCTCCCCAGGCCGAAGGTCCCACGTTTGCCCCTCCTCCGTTACCTGCAGGTTGGATTGCCCAGTGGGATGGTGCGAGCAAGAAATACTACTATGTCCAGCTGTCGACTGGTGTTTCTCAATGGGAAGTCCCTACTGAACCGGCCAAGACGGGCAACACTCCCGCTCCTCAAGGCGAACATCCTTACGGCTCCCCTAGGCGCTCAGAACTCATCACACACCCCGATGGATCGCAGACTGTGCGCCATGCGGACGGTACCATGGAACCAATCATGCCAGATGGCACCCGCGGTGTAGATGGTCCCTCTGGTGACCGCGGTCTTGGAGTATGTTGTCTCGGTAAACCTGACATCTTGGATATATGCTAACAACTCTGGTCAGAGCATGGCTATGAACGCTTTGCTCGGTGGAAAGAACTCCGGTCACGGCGGCAGCGGCGGCGGCGGTAACAGCTCTAATCCATTGGGTAATCTCAGTGGTCTCGCAAACCAATTCCTCGGCGGTAGCCATGGTGGCAGTGGCGGCGGCAATGGAGGAAACAAGCCCTCAGGTGCAGGCAAGCTTGTTGGACAGCTGGCCTCGAGCTTTATGCACTCGGCTTCTCAAGAGAAGCCCCCTGCTTCCCAGAACTATAGTGGTTCCAACCAGAACTCAAGCCATCAACAGGGTGGTCTGGCTGGACAACTTATGGGCGGTGTAACAAGCATGCTTGGAGGCAAGCATGGAAGCAGTGTATGTCTATAGTGGCGGCCTAAGACTATACGCAGAACTAACGATGCGACAGGGACAGAACTCGAACTTTGGCTACCAGTCTGGGCAGCAGCAGCAGGGCGGCGGTGGAACATACTCTGGCGAGGCTCCGACCTACAAACCTACGGGTTCTACCCCTTCGGCCCCTTCAGCGCCCCCCGCTGTTGGATCGCACTCCTATAGCTCGTCCTCACCGAGCCAGCATCAGCAGCACAGTTCGAACCAACAGTATGGTTCTCAACACCAGTCCAACCAAAATCAACCATACGGATCGCCGCAGCAGCATCAGCAGCCTTTTAACTCGCAGCAGCAACAGCCCAGTGGAAGTCAGCAGTATGGCAGCCAGCAACACTCTGGTCCAAACCAGCATTACGGCTCCCACCAGCAACAGCCAGGCCAGAATTCCCCTTATGGAGCTCATCAGCAACAGACTGGCTCGCACCAGCAGTATGGCGGCAATTCTTCCTTCGGTGGAAGCCCACATGGTTCGTCGAATAACTCGTTCCCTCCCCCGCCTCCGGGGGGGCCTCCTCAGCATGTACTTCATGGACAACAGGGGCAACAATATTTCCCTCCCCCTCCTGGACAGCAACCACACCAGAAGCCCTCTGGTCAAGGCTATCCTGATGCTCAAGCGCACGGCGGCCAGTTTGGGGGACCATCTGACCAACATGGTCAGCAGTCCCCGGGCTATAGTGTACCGCCGGCTCCAGGCAACCAGAACTTCCCTCCTCCCCCCCCTGGAGGGCCGCCTGGAGGATATAACCATTCATACAATGGAGGCCAAGGGAACCAGCAGTCTTACGGTGGTCAACATCAATACAACACCGGGGCCCCGCCTGTGCCTCACGGCTCTCACCCCCAATATGGAGGAACTTACTGAGAGACTGTCGCGAAGCTGTGCGGAACAACCGCAATATATGTGCCTATACTTTGGAATTCCAAAGCATCTGATCCTTTTGGAACGAGATCGCGAAATTCTGCCAAGCCGGCCATTTATAGCCCTTACTCTCGCTACATGTACGCATCTGATAACCGGATGCTCGATATGAAAGTGTTTGTCGACAAAGATGTATCGAAGCGAGTATAGACATCGAGGCTCTTTAGAGGGCCGACAAGAATGACTGATGTCGGAGAAGAGTTACGAGGAATATGATTAACGTAGATAGTAGAATGCATTTTTCCAGGCCCCTTTTCTGCATATCGGGATCAGGATCCAATGACGCCAACCGCATCTTCATCAGTTCTTTTTCTTGTCTGCATCATCAGTTGTCACGGCAATTACCCGCAACTTGGAAGCGATGGATCTAGACAAGAACCAGGCAACCACGCCGATGAGAACAATGTAACCAGCTGTTGGGAATAGAGAGCGGGGGACAATGTTGTATAGATAGGGGTCGAGAATAAGATCCACGAGCACAGGCGGGGGATCAATCATAAGAGCCGCGTTGTCGGTGAAGTAGTCAGCAGTAGTCTTAATTTGTAGGAGAAGAAGCGAAGCTTCACGCTCTCCCTCCCCATTGTGAGACTCCTCCCCATGCAGCTCAGTCTGTTCGTCCTGGCGTGCGAAGGCGTAGCTGGCGAGGGACTGAATCAGCTCAGGCGTCTGCCAAACAGTATCCAGCTCATATACATCCAACAGGAAACTTGTAGGTTGCTAAGAGCACACATGAGTTAGCAAATTTCTTATGCAAGTTTCATATGGTGGCTCACAATTGCAGCCCAACAGACACGAAACTCATACCGCTGGCCTGGGTTCAGATTATCAAGAAGCACCCATGTTGCAGCAGCGGGAGAGGAGTCCCTTTGTCCAGAAGGAAATACACGGCTGATGTTTACTCTGATGTCTGATGCATCTGGCGTGAGAATGGGCAGCCTGAGATCAGCTAAGGATGGCTTCTGCTGTGGAATAGGAAGCAATGCGGGAGCTGTGAAGATAGTTTTTTCAACGTTGGCGATGACCGGAGTGAGGGCTATTATTAAGAGGCCTAGGCAACATCGAAAGCAATTACTCAATAACGAAACCATCTTGGCGATTGGATCAAAAGGTCTTGTCGTTCGATGATAGTGTTCCTGGAAAGCTTGCCGTGATGACAATCTGAGACAGCTTTTCCGTCCAGTACTAAGGTAGATGGATGTCGTGTAAAGCGTCACGTGTGCTGTATGATGAATTGCCCCGCTAGATTTTCAACTTCAATTAGAATTAATATTTAACGGTATTCGTGTCTCAACGCTGTAAGTTTATGACTACGCCTCACCTATCAAGTGAATATGTACCTTGTGGCACTAAATGCTCTGAAGTATTGGTGAGGCCCAGCTCGGCGACAAATCCGCAGATGAGAAATTGTTGGTGACTTGCATACCTACCTATCCAATATTATAAAATTGCTACCCTGTGATTACTATCTGCATTCATATCTCTTCTCTAGGATGTCGCAAATATGGAGTTCGTATCGAAGACACCCGTGACGCAAGAATCCAGACTCAATTAATACTTTCAAGTAGTCTTGAGAAAGCTAATGAACCATCATTTTCTGAGATTTGCTTTCCCATACCACGTTCAAGGAACTTTGGTATTACGGATCACAAATTCATTCTCAGTTTACTAGGGTCATTAAGATATGAAAGATTAGGCCGTGCATATCATAAAGCTTGGGCCTGAAGATTTGACGCATCACAGACCTCAATCAAGATCACCGACCAAGCTCGAGATGATGACGAGCGGCAGTTGTCAGGTTCCTGAGCTGGATAGGTATGTCAACTCTTTAACACGACAGCTTGCTTCTGAACACAAGAGCCCCCTTATGTCTTAGAGGAACCACGAGGCGAGCGACAGTGGGATCAAGTTATGGTCCCCGGTATCCGTACGTACTCTGTACATACATATAGCAACCGGGATGTAAATAAATGAACATGGTACACGGCAGGGGGCCGTTGTTGTAGATGTTGGAGTGAACATGCAGGAAAAGGGTACTCGTTGAAAACAGTCGATTTGCTGCTTCTCTTTTCTTTCCCTTTGATGTGTTCATCAGACTTGTATGGAGGCGAGGCTGCTCAGTCACCTGTCTTGAGTTATGAGGTTAATAACAGAGGCGAAATGAACGCCTCAACAGCCCGAGATGAGATGTCGTTCGATAGAGGGAAATATGAGGTGGATCCATGGATCTTCGTCTAAACAGAGACATCGATATCTCGAGTGCGTTGGCGCTGGCGATCTGGTTCGTCGGATTTGGTGCCAACCTCGACACAATTACTCCGCAATGCTGGACATAATAATTTGCTGTATAACTGTTAAGCCGTTATCAATTTTTGCTGGAGCGGTGAAGCGAAGGAACCAGAACCGCCGGAGGAAAACCTCGGAGGCCAGTAAAGCTCAGAGGGCAACCCCTGGACCCTGGCAGCCGGCCAACAGGCGTCGGCAGCGGGAAAACGCCAGCAGGGCGTTGCAGGACGCGCTTGCCCCTTTTCAGCGCAAGCACGCCTCGAAATCAAATCAAATCAACAAATCCACAGCAGGTCCAATCCAATCATCCCAGGGCAGCAAAGCCTCCCCTGTCTGCCAAATTTCCCCCACCTCACCTATTTTCTCCCATCCATCCACTCCGCTAACTTATCACCAAACCAAACATTCGCCCTCGCCTTGTCTCCTCCCCTCTCTCGTAGTAAAAGCCTTGTCTGGCCTGTCCTTTTTTTGTCCTCCTCTTTTCCCGTGGTCCCTCTTCTTTGCTCTTGCATTGCATCTTCCTCCATCCCCATCCCCATACTAGTAAACACTATCATCAGCAAACATGCGTGAGGTCATTAGCATCAACGGTAAGCTATCCCTTCCTAGGTGTTGGGCTTTTCACCGCATCTCTCTTTTGCTGCGATGCTAACTGAGCTACTCTAGTCGGACAGGCTGGTTGCCAAATCGCCAACTCCTGCTGGGAGGTGAGTTTTTTTGTCACGTCTTTCGCTGATGTTGCTCCTTACTGACTGCTTCTCTAGCTTTACTGCCTCGAGCACGGTATCCAGGTACACAACAACCCCTCGATTTGTCAACAAACATCACGTCACCCATATACTGACCACCTCTAGCCCGATGGTTACCTCACCGAGGAGCGAAAGTCCCAGGACCCTGATCAGGGATTCAGCACTTTCTTCTCCGAGACAGGTATGATTTTGGCTTGCATCGTGTAGCCTTTGACCTCAGTTTAACACCCCTTTTCTAGGCCAGGGCAAGTATGTCCCCCGCGCCATCTACTGTGATTTGGAGCCCAATGTCGTCGACGAGGTCCGCACCGGTGCCTACCGCAACCTCTTCCACCCCGAGATGATGATCACCGGCAAGGAGGATGCTTCCAACAACTACGCCCGTGGTCACTACACCGTCGGAAAGGAGCTTATCGATGGCGTCCTTGACAAGATTCGCCGTGTCGCCGACAACTGTGTTGGTCTTCAGGGCTTCCTCGTTTTCCACTCCTTCGGCGGTGGTACCGGTTCTGGTTTCGGTGCTCTCCTTATGGAGCGCCTTTCCGTCGACTACGGCAAGAAGAGCAAGCTGGAATTCTGCGTTTATCCCGCCCCTCAGACCGCCACATCCGTCGTCGAGCCCTACAACTCTATCCTTACCACACACACTACCCTGGAGCACTCCGACTGCTCCTTCATGGTCGACAACGAGGCCATCTACGATATCTGCCGCCGAAACCTCGGTCTTGAGCGCCCCAACTACGAGAACCTGAACCGTCTTATTGCTCAGGGTATGTCCCAACTATTACTGACAACACAAAAGCCAGGTGACTAACAACAAATAGTTGTCTCTTCCATTACCGCCTCTCTGCGATTCGATGGTTCCCTGAATGTCGATTTGAACGAATTCCAGACCAACTTGGTTCCTTACCCCCGAATCCACTTCCCCCTGGTCGCCTATTCTCCCGTTATCTCAGCAGCTAAGGCTGCCCACGAAGCCAACTCTGTCCAGGAGATGACCATGTCTTGCTTTGAGCCCAACAACCAGATGGTCAAGTGCGACCCCCGTCACGGAAAGTACATGGCCACCTGCTTGCTGTACCGCGGTGACGTCGTCCCCAACGACGCCCATGCCGCTGTTGCTACTCTTAAGACCAAGCGAACCATCCAGTTCGTCGACTGGTGCCCTACTGGTTTCAAGCTCGGTATCTGCTACCAGGCTCCCGAGAACGTGCCCAACGGCGACCTCGCCAAGGTCAGCCGCGCTGTGTAAGTCTATCCTCATCTTGCCATGTCCGAATGAAACTAACGCAAATCAGCTGCATGCTTTCCAACACCACCGCCATTGCCGAGGCTTGGTCCTCCCTGTCCCTCAAGTTCGATCTCATGCACTCCAAGCGTGCCTTCGTCCACTGGTATGTGGGTGAGGGTATGGAGGAGGGTGAGTTCTCAGAGGCTCGTGAGGATCTTGCTGCCCTGGAGCGTGATTACGAGGAGGTCGCTACCGACTCCATGGGCGAGGAGGAGCTTGAGGCTGAGTACTAAGCGGTTACGGATGCGATAACTGGATTACCGTCTTTCAGCCAGTTTTAGTCTGTCACCGATAGAGAGGTGTATTTTCTTATTTTCACAAGGGTCAAGCCAAAACGAGTTTTAATGTCAAAAGACCGAAATCTGTATATGGGTTAGCTGTGTTTTTGCAGCTTGCTTGTCCGAGTCGTTGGCATCGTGTGAGGCAGTACTGTAGTTGCAAGTATTGTAGTTGTAATAATGCGAAGATACCTCTCCTTCTAACCAAGGAAAATCATGCTCGTGAGTATTGGATGTACATATGCTGAGTTTAGAGAATGCGGGGAACAGCGGGTTTAGAAAGCCGCCCCGGCCCTTTAACTGGAACTGTATCGGTACTGTAAACTGACTGTACCGAAGCCCGAAGCTCGGCCCACGTTGGAGGGGCCGATAGTACGCGCATTACGTCCATTTACTTAGACCTCATCAAGCTCGGTTCTCCGGCACTTGACTCCCTTCAATTCCCCCAATTGAATACACAGCGACTCTTCCACCACCCAGCAACGAAAGCTCGGACTATGAGCCTCCTACGGTCCAGCGTGTGTAGAGCATGCCGGCGTTCACAGCAAATTCGCTGGCACAGAGGGTTTGCGACAGCCAGCGGTCAGTCGTATGACAACCGCGTTAAACTCGTCGAGGTTGGACCTCGAGACGGCCTGCAGAATGAGCAGAAGGCAATCTCTTTGGAGACGAAGATCGACCTGATTGAGCGGTTAGCTCGAACAGGGGTTTCTACCATCGAGGCTGGATCCTTTGTTTCTCCAAAATGGGTTCCCCAGGTCAGTTTACTTGTTGATGCAGTGTCGCACGTGCTAATTGACACTCGTGCTGTAGATGAGCAACTCTAGCGAAATCCTCCAGCATATTCTCGATGGAAAGGTTTCCTCATCCGGCCCGATCTCATATTCTTTCCTGGCCCCCAATGGTAAGGGCCTTAAGTCTGCCGCAGATGTCCTCAATGCGAATACCGGAAAGTTTGCAACACAGTTGGAGCCTGCCGTTGGAGAGGAGGCGGCCAACAAGCCAAACGTTGAAGTAGCTGTATTTGCTGCTGCCACCGAAAGCTTCACGCAGAAGAACCTCAACTGTGATATTAAGACATCGCTCGAGCGTTTTAAGGACGTTATTCGGGATTCGAAGGCCATTGGCCTCCGCGTACGAGCCTACATCTCTGTGGTCCTGGGATGTCCCTTCGAGGGCTTCGATGTCGACCCTCACAAGGTAGCCGAGATCGCTACAGACCTCCTTGAGGCGGGAGCAGATGAGATATCGCTCGGTGATACTACAGGCATGGGCACGGCACCTCGAACAGGAGCTCTCCTCCAATGCATGTCCGCGGCTGGTATCCGATCTGAGGATATTGCTATGCACTTCCATGATACCTACGGCCAAGCTCTTGTGAATACTGCTGTTTCGTTGGAACACGGTATTCGTACATTCGATAGCAGTGTTGGTGGTCTGGGTGGCTGCCCTTATAGCCCTGGTGCCACCGGCAATGTCTCGACAGAAAACATGGTTTACTTTATGGAAACTCTAGGTATGGATACAGGCATCAATCTGGATGCCATGTCTGATATTGGTGATTGGATCACAAAGGAGCTGGGCAAGGAGAATGGTAGCACGGTGGGCAAAGCGGTTCTTGGAGCTCGAACTCGAGTTATGGGAGACGCAGCTAAAGTGAAACTCTGAGGCGAAAGGAAAGAAGAATTATGTACTTAAAGCCACAAAACCGTAAAGGTCTATCGTTAAACCAAAATTGACTGACACGCTGTTGTTGATGAGTTAAACGGTCAAATGATACTCGCATGTCATGTGATGTCACCGATGTTACTTATCGAGCGGTCCCATGTGGAGGTGATGTTATCGGCCGTGCGTAGGTCGTCTTTGGGCTGGCGCAGCTAGAAAGGCCCCACCTGGATGAAGCAAGCTCAACCTCCTCCAACCTCTTGAGGCCCTCTTCCAACTTCATCCCCAAGTTTCGCGATCGGCTCCTATATCTTCCTTCGTCTTTTTCGCACCGTCTTTCTACCGCCTGCTTACCGATCCATCGCCCATCATGGCGGACCCTCGCGAGTCGTCATCATACTCGGTTATCCCCAGAATTCGATACAACACTGTTGGCGGCGTCAACGGTCCCCTCGTCATCCTCGATAATGTATGTTGTCGTCATTCACCCAAACTCGAGTCGGGTCGAGATTTGCGAGCTGACAACAACAGGTTAAATTCCCACGATACAATGAGATCGTAACGCTCACCCTTCCTGATGGAACAGAGCGCTCAGGTCAAGTCCTGGAAGCTCGAGGTTAGTGCAGCTGCTGGTATCCCTGAGGTATTGACGCGGAATATGCTGACATGGATCAATAGGTGACCGAGCTGTCGTTCAGGTACCCCCCAACAAACACGATGCGATATGATACGGCGGTTGACGATTATATAGGTCTTTGAGGGCACTTCCGGTATTGATGTCAAGAAGGTAGGCGGTATTGCGAGTTATAATAGCGGAATATCGAGCTAAGACAACCGCAGACCAAGGTCCAGTTCACCGGCCAGAGCTTGAAGATTGGTGTCTCCGAGGACATGCTTGGTCGTATCTTTGATGGTTCCGGTCGAGCTATTGATAAGGGCCCCAAGGTGTTGGCTGAGGATTACCTCGACATCAACGGTTCTCCCATTAACCCTTACTCTCGTGTAAGGCTACCCCAAGCGCTCTACGACCGATTTAGTCTGACCCAGGACTCTAGGAATACCCAGAGGAGATGATTTCGACAGGTATCTCTGCTATCGACACCATGAACTCGATTGCCCGAGGACAAAAGATCCCCATCTTCTCCGCCTCCGGTCTCCCTCACAACGAAATCGCTGCCCAGATTTGCCGACAGGCTGGTCTTGTCCAGAAGCAGGGCATCACCAATAAGGGCGTTCACGATGGCCACGAGGAAAACTTCTCCATCGTCTTCGGTGCCATGGGTGTCAACTTGGAAACAGCCCGTTTCTTCACCCGCGATTTCGAGGAGAATGGCAGTCTGGAGCGTGTTACTCTCTTCCTAAACCTCGCCAACGATCCTACGTGAGCAGCTCATCGCATAAAAATGGCAAGTCGCATACTAATACATGTGTAGTATCGAGCGTATCATTACTCCTCGTCTCGCCCTTACAACTGCCGAATACTACGCCTACCAGCTTGAGAAGCACGTTTTGGTTATTCTTACCGATCTTTCTGCTTACTGTGATGCACTCCGAGAAGTTTCCGCCGCCCGAGAGGAAGTCCCCGGTCGTCGTGGATACCCCGGTTACATGTACACTGATTTGTCTACTATCTACGAACGAGCTGGTCGTGTAGAGGGTCGCAATGGTTCCATCACCCAGATCCCCATTTTGACCATGCCTAACGACGATATCACCCACCCTATTCCTGATTTGACAGGTTACATTACCGAGGGTCAGGTGTTTATTGACCGAGCTCTGGACAATCGTGGTATCTACCCTCCCATCAACGTGCTGCCTTCACTTTCGCGTCTGATGAAGTCTGCCATTGGTGAGGGCATGACCCGAAAGGACCACGGTGATGTATCCAACCAGCTGTACGCCAAGTACGCTATTGGTCGTGATGCCGCAGCCATGAAGGCTGTCGTCGGTGAGGAGGCTTTGTCTGCTGAAGATAAGCTGTCTCTCGAGTTCCTGGAGAAGTTCGAACGCCAGTTCATTAGTCAGGGCCAGTACGAGTCTCGATCCATTTACGAGTCTCTGGACCTTGCATGGAGCCTCCTCCGTATCTATCCCAAGGAACTGCTCAACCGTATCCCCGCCAAGGTCCTCAATGAGTTCTACCAGCGAGCCGCCAAGGAGTCCAAGGGCAAGGGCAAGGCTCGAGCAGAGACCGAGGCCCGAAGCCAGCAGCAGACGGAAGAGAACCTTATTGACGCATGAGGGGTGACTTGTCGGCATTTTGATAGATAGTATAATGAGCGTGCACGCACGCAAGGCCGATGGAAGAGCAGACAGAGCAACGTGTTTCAGTTGATTGTTTTCGTGCTGTCATTGAAGGAAGCTGTAGAGAAGAACAGAGCAAGAGTAGGCATGGGTGAAGATAGGGAGGCAAGCTAATGCAATTCAACCAATCCTCAGCCTAACCTGACTTATCATGATGAGCCGTAGAAGCGCATGAGTTATCATGATGAAAAGCTGAATTCGGCTGTCATAGCTCCTCTACAGTTGTGGGCGGCCAATGACGAAGTCGAGTATGTGCAAAGTGGATATACAGTATGGAAAATTCAAGCCACACACATTGCCGCCCAACTTTTTTTGCAAGTTTGTATTGCTCGAAACGTACGAGGAGGTTTGGCTAGAATCAAGATCGCATTGTTTGAGGGAAAGCATCTGGAGTTTTCTTCGACGCTACCACAAAATGGAGGAAGATAGACGGCTGACCGATCTCGGCACGGCAGCTGACATTGAAGAGGCCCAGCTCGCTCAGGGCAGTCCACCCCCCGCCACCGAAAATGAGACAGAGTCAGCGGTACAGAATGGAGCAACGCCACTGAAGCAGCCAAAGAAGAGATTTGTAGGAAGAAGAGCAGCGACTGAGGCAGCGGCAAGGGATGGGACAACAGGAGCATCAGGTGGGAGCGGTGCTGTTCAGAGTATGTGGAAACGCCGTCATCATAGTGAAGATATGCTCATATTGTACAGCAGCCAAACCTCGGAGAGCTCCTAGGCTTTTGAATCAAGTTCCCAAGGCGATCCTTGAGAACAAAGATCTTAAGGCTGCCATTGCATTGCTCCCCGCCAACTATAACTTTGAGATCCCAAAGACGATTCATCGTATCCAGACTTCAAACGCCAAGAGGGTTGCGCTTCAGATGCCCGAAGGCCTTCTACTCTTCGCCACAACTATCTCAGATATTCTGACACAGTTTTGTCCTGGTGTTGAGACACTCATTATGGGCGATGTGACGTACGGCGCATGCTGTATCGACGATTACACGGCGAGGGCTCTTGGTTGTGACTTGCTGGTGCACTATGCACACAGCTGCCTCATCCCTGTCGACGTAACCACAATCAAGACGCTCTACGTCTTTGTCGACATTAGTATTGATGCGACGCATCTCTTGGCGTCTTTGGAGCGCAACTTTGCCAGTGGCAAGACCATCGCTGTCGTCGGCACCATTCAGTTCAACGCTACTATCCATGGCGTCAAGAGCAGCCTCGAGCGCGGTGGGTTCCGTGTCCTCGTTCCCCAAATTGCGCCCCTGAGCAAGGGTGAAATTCTAGGCTGCACATCTCCCCGCATGAAGGAAGACGACAAGGTCGATTTGATCTTATACTTGGGTGACGGTCGTTTTCACCTTGAGAGTATCATGATTCACAACCCTTCTATCCCAGCCTATCGATACGATCCTTACTCTCGTAAGCTCACACGAGAGACATATGGGCATGAAGAGATGCAGTCCCTCCGCCGCACCGCCATCAACAGCGCTCGTACAGCGCGCAAATGGGGTCTAATTCTCGGCGCACTTGGCCGCCAGGGTAACCCGCATACATTGGGTCTCATTGAAAAGGAACTTAAAGCACGAGGGATTCCTATAGTACATCTGCTGCTAAGCGAGATCTTCCCAGGCAAGTTGGCGCTCATGTCGGATGTCGAGTGCTGGGTGCAGGTTGCTTGCCCGCGGTTGAGTATTGACTGGGGTTATGCGTTTCCACGCCCGTTGTTGACACCGTACGAGGCACTTGTTGCGCTGGGCGAGAGGCAAGATTGGGGAGAGGATGTGTATCCGATGGATTATTATGGAAAAGATGGGCTGGGAAGGACGAGGCCTTTGCAGATTGCATCAGGATAGAAGGGCCCATTGCGATAAAAAGCAACGAGACATGATTGAAATGATTGAGAACGCCTTATCAGAGACTGTCACATGGTTCTTCGAGAATATATTCATGACCTTATCGTGCCGTCTATAGATATTAATCGACCCCTTGACACAACCAGAAGTCTCGTCTCATAGCACTCATGAGACTTGGAGGAACCATGGCTGCTTTGTAATAATATGCTTCGGTATTAGGTACTGATAGCTGAATCAGGCGAAATATTCGTAACAACTGTCACATGGAATGCTTCGTCGTGATAAGATGATGAAAAGAAATGCGTCTGAGATGCATCTGCCGAATTTCTTATCCCTTGCCGTAAAGTCACATATGCTAACTCTTGAGAGCTTGGAAAGTGAGTTCACATCAAGATCAAGCTCGTCTTGAGTAGACGTGAAGAGGATATGGGTAAATGTAAGGACAGCAGATCTTCAAGGCGCATTGGCTGTTCCAACAGGTTCAGGTCGGTTGGAGAATATGAGCTTGTATTTGACAATCTCAGCCACCTCAAGGTTCTCGCCCTCTTCTTGCGTTTCTCCCCCAGAACTGGGAATAGGTTTGTTGTCTCTCTTTCGTACCACGGCTATCGCTTTTGGCAGTTTCTTGACTTCGCCAGTCAGGCGCTGATGTTGCCCTACGTAGAGATGAACTCGCTTCATCCATGCTGATCCTTCGGCGTCTGGGACATAATCCGGAAAGTCAAGTCTTCCGATGTCTACACCACCCATTGACTCGCCATTGGCATCTTGAGGTAGGTTGACTGTTCCTTGAAGTTCCAGAATAGCGAGACCTGATGGTGTCTGTAAGAGCTGAGGCAGAGGACTGGAGGTGGTGATGTTTTTGTTTGGAGGGTAAAGCTTTGCCGAAGACATGATGTCTGATATGAGAAAGAAAGAGAGATATTATTTCTCGTGTACTTTGATTGTTCCAAGTTCTTTTGTCAAACTTCAACGAAGTCGGATAGATACGTACCGGGAAGCGTACCGTGCTCAGTCATTGAGACCCTCGCATGAGCACTGTGCACTACCTTCCTAGGGTGGCCCCTCTGATGGGTCGGAATATTCTTTCGCCGCAAAATCTCAAGATTGTGTTCATTGGCTAGCGAATTTCACTCGAGAGCAGCCCTAGCGAGACTTTAGCCCACCCACTTTCTTGAAAATATTCGCTAATTTTACAACCTCATCATCCTCACTAACCCAACAGGCCAGGTCAAGTAACTTGCACCACCACAACTGGCAAAATGAAGGTACGACAAGCAATGATCGATACGAGTCTGCGAGAGAGCGTCTTCTGGTTTTCGAAACGGATTTTACTTTCCTGCTGTCTGGCGTCATCACACTCGAGCTCGATCAAATATCCTGAAGTAAACATTCGCTGACCATTTTTCCAACAGTTGAACATCAGCTACCCTGCCAATGGCAGCCAGAAGCTCATCGACATTGAGGATGAGCGCAAGCTCCGTGTCTTCATGGAGAAGCGCGTACGTCAAAATTCTCTCCCACCCACGACCGCTCGTCGAACACAATCCACCGACAAAAATGCTGACCTCTTTTTTCTGATAGATGGGCGCTGAGGTTCCTGGTGACTCCATCGGCGATGAGTTCAAGGGCTACATTTTCCGCATCACTGGTGGAAACGACAAGCAGGGTTTCCCCATGAAGCAGGGTGTCATGCACCCTACCCGTGTCCGCCTCCTCCTCTCTGATGGCCACTCTTGCTACCGACCCCGACGCACCGGTGAGCGCAAGCGAAAGTCCGTCCGTGGCTGCATCGTCGGCATGGATCTCTCAGTCCTCGCCCTGAGCATTGTCAAGCAGGGTGATGCTGATATCCCCGGCCTCACCGACGTCGTCCACCCCAAGCGCCTTGGTCCCAAGCGTGCCACCAAGATCCGCAAGTTCTTCGGCCTCACCAAGGATGACGATGTATGTCTTTCCCTACGCCCATACTCGATCATCGCCTGCCCAGAGCTGCAGTGGAGGAGCTGGCAGTCTGGGTAGAGTGTGAGAGGACCTCTTGTTCTACCTTCTTGTCAAGAAGGGAAAGGACAAGGGGTAGCGAGTTGAAACAAAACTATACCCCCTAAATCGTAGAAGAAGACTAATGCTCATGGCAAACATAGGTTCGCAAGTACGTTATTCGACGAGAGGTCCAGCCTAAGGGTGAGGGCAAGTCTCCCTACACCAAGGCCCCCCGCATCCAGAGACTCGTCACCCCTCAGCGTCTCCAGCACAAGCGCCACCGTGCCGCCCTCAAGCGCCGCCAGGCCGAGAAGGTCAAGGATGAGGCCGTAAGTTGCACCCACTCAACAAATCTAATGAACCCTGTGTGTCTAACATGATGTCTTTCAGAACGAGTACGCCCAGGTCCTTGCCAAGCGTGTTGCCGAGGCCAAGGCCAACAAGGCCGATGCCCGCAAGCGACGAGCAAGCTCTATGCGCAAGTAAGGTTCTGGCGTTTAATGAAAAAAAGGGGAAATCATACCTTGGTCTTGTGGTTTGCATGCATTGGGAGTGAGGATTCTCTATAGGGCTCTGTTTGAGCCAATCACGACTGTACAAGAGGCATTTCAAAACAAATGAACATGCATTCGTGCCATATGCCAGTAAACTTGCTCATGTTTCTATATCTTGACTTCGTGTCTTCATCACCTTGTGATTTGTTGCTTGACTGTAGCTTGTGGTGGGGGTGTAAAAGTTTCAGCATTTCAATACCAGCCTGACAGGAGCGTTGAATGCAAAGGGAACGCATCATGGTTTGATCACGCCATTGGTAATTCTTGAAGGGCGACTAACTTATGATATACATGCAATTCCTCCTATGCTCTACTTTCTGTACGCCATCCACCTTCCTAGGCCCACGCCTGTAGGAAACCTGCACTTCTCCTCAGAGAAGCCTAGGACGCGGACGCCACGTCCAGTGCTCAAGAGCATTCACGCCTTGAAGCTAGGCTAATAAAAACACAATCCCCAGAACCATATTAAACATCACTTCTCTTTTCCCTTCGTATCCCTGTCTATAATCCATCGCCCACACGCCTGCAATGCATAGGTTGACGATTACGCGAAGCCAAAATATTCGCTTCCTGCGGTGATAGCCTTCATGATCTGAGAGCGCAGGTGGTCGTAGCTCTCGTATTCAGGAAGGTCAAGTTCTGATTTCTTGTTAGCTAGTGCTTTAGTCTGACGTTTGCGAGGTGTACTTACGGTTGAAACATGTGTGCGAAGAAGGCAGCCGGTCTTTGTTACCATAGTCGCGGTGGATGTTGAATCGGTTGATGCCGTTCATACCCTCAAGTTCCTTGAAGCCGTTGAGGGGAACCTTGCTTGTTCCTGTAACGAACTGCAACAATTTGGCGCGTTCTTCCTTGTCGAAAGAGCGCAAAGCTCGCCAGAACCACTGGATTTGTTGAGATGATGGAGTGTAGTTATGATACTCTGTGTTGCTCTTCCAGTCATCAATGTCAATATCTGGTAGACCGGAAATGAGAAGCTCCAGCTCCTGTTCGTTAAATATAGATATCAACTCCGCTGGGATGATGTCGTGGAAGCCTGCAAAGATTAGTGATTGAATAGGGTTGCCATGAATGATTTGCTTACCTTGAAGGAAATGGGCCATCTGCTCCTTGACCGACGACAGCAGCTTGTGTTCAACTACAAGACGGACGTAGTCGTGTTTGTTCTCTTCAGTAACGGCAATCTCTCGACCATTGGGAATGAGGTCTACGACGGTGGTAGCGCCGAACTCATCATCTTCAACCGAGAAAGTTTCGGTAATGATGTCCGTGATGTCGTTGTCCAGCATCCAGCACAAAGACTTGTAATAGTCCGGATCGAATGATTCCATGTCCTTGACCGATACAGATTTGCCTAGGATTCGCTTGTATACAGCACGGCTAAAGTAGCAGTCAAGAACGCGGCCCTCGTACAATGCTTTGCCGATGATACGACCAATGAATTTGAAGAACATCAGATGCTCATCGTTGATACCGCTGAGCTTGTTTGGATGGAAGGTTGTCCGGTCAGAGGAGACAGGGGTGAAAAGCACATAGTTGGGGTCAAACATCTGCCGGGAGAGGACCTGAAACCACTCGCGAGTGACGCCGCCAGCGTCAACACCCTCCTCGCCGTGGAACCGGATGTTGAGCTTTCCAAACTTCATTTCATCCCCAGACTTGAAGTATAAGGATTTGAACGAGTCATGGAAAACCTGATCACGACGGACGGAGAGTTGCAAAGCGGAGTGTGTCGATCGACTCTGGTTATTGCCAGATCGTGAATGAACACTGCGGTTGAAGTAGTTGCGCTTGTTGTCAAACTCCAGCACCTTGGGGTTCTTGACAAGCAGGGCGAACGTGCCCGACATAAGTTTGGGATTGCTCCTGACAAGCTCGTTGAGAATACGTCGATGGTCCTCAGTGAAGCTAAAGAAGAGATTGGCCGTGCGAGACTCGGGGGGTGGGCTTGACAAGACCATTTCCTTCTGTTGTGAGGGGTCATCATTGGTGGTTGTGTTCTTGCAGACCACCATAAGAGATTCAATCAGTGGCAGGAGAATCGTCGCCACGTTGAGCATGCTTTCTCGTTGACGAATAGCACTCAGGCAAGCACTCAACTTCTCCCACATAGCCGAGAAGGTTGAGTTGTGATAGAGAGATGTGACTAGGTCATGTCTTTCGTCATTGTTCTTGTTAGATTCGGCCTCGTCACCCTTCTTCTTGTTGTCAAACAGGTGATCCAATGCTGTCAAAACACGGAGGAGTTTGTTTTGTTCGGATGCTCCAGGTGAGAATTTGGCAAGGGCAACGCCTTGGATCTCAGTGCCCGAAGAAGCCTTTTCGATATGCGGCAGAAGATCATCCAAATCAGCCACGATATTCTCACTCAGAAGCCTAGCCTGGTGAACAAGCTCCTGGCCAAATGTTGCCTTGGCCCCTGGAATGGCCGAAAGGTTCTTGATGGTCGAAATGGTGTTTTGGAAGGTCTTGGAGCTGCACTCTCGAGCTACAAAAATCCTCACGGCCAAGGTTAAGTTCTGGGCAGGGACAACAGGAGGCTGAAGTTGTCGAAGTTTCTTTTGGACTGCTTCCTTCTTCTCTTGTCTCTTGGCACCATCATCAGCGGCAGTATCCTCTTTGGCTTCGGTGTTGAATTCACTGACGTTGGTCGTCTCGGCTTGGTCAGTGCTTGAAGCCTGTTCCGCAGGTTTTTCAGTTGCAGCGGTCTCTTCCGATGGTTTGGCATCAATGGCCTCCAGTTCATCTTCCGCTTCCTTGCGGCGACGTTCAAGGTTTTGGAGAGGCAATGTCACTCGATTTAGCAAATCAGCCAAATGGGTCATAACCACAGAGCTTTCCATAACCAGATCGCGGTCAAGGAGTGACAGCAAGGAGTTGATGGCATACTTGTGAGACTTAGAGTCCTTGCCCTTGCCTTTACGGCTCAAGGAGCGCTTGAGAGTTGAGCCGACGGCCTCGTGTTCTGTTAAAAAGAGCCACGGGATATGAGGGTTCTTAGCAGACAGCTCCACCAAAAGATCAAGACATTGCTGAACGATCAAGAGAGGCGAGGTTTCCGAGTTGGTTTGCGTTGGATTTCCGGCGGTCAAACTAGTCAAACTTCTCTTGAGAGCCTGGGGGGTTTTCTGCTCGGAGTCTTTCTCTTTGTCCTTGGGTCTTCGTGCCTTCAGAGACAGTTGGCCAAAGCTGCGCTCAACCGCGCCCATGTCTGTGCTGCCGTCCTGCAAGATCTGGAGGAGAGTGCTGATCACCTCAATTCGAGTTTGTTTATTTTCGCAGACGTCAGCGAATACATTGAACAGATGATTCCTTATAGAGCCCTGTTGCGCAATGAACATCAGGCGCAGTAGCGTGGCGACGCCAGCCTTGTCGAGCATCTGAACAACTGTTCGACGCTGCACCTTTGCTTCCTCTTGAGCAATAGGCGGTCCAGTCCGACGGGCTGCAGGGACTTGAGGACTGCGGCCTGTAATGACCGAATGAACATTGTTGTGCTGAGCTAAAGCCCGGGCCTGGGCTGCCATCTCCGGGGGTAGCTGGTCCATGAGCTCTTCACCTTGGTCCATAAGCACTTGTTGTCGCAGCTCAGGGGGAAATGTGAGGAGAATACTGGCAGTATCCATCTCTGGCACAACAGCCTGGCCAGTACTAGCGGATACTTGTCGATTTGTTTCTTCGCGGGCCCGGCGACGTTGCTCTTGGCGCTCCTGTTGAGCGATCTCGTGGCGCAGCTCTTCCGGAAGAGCATCAAGGAATTCTTGAAAAGCTTCGGTTGAGTTGCCATTAGTCTCTTCACGTGCCTCAGACCTTCTGGTGCTAATTGCCTGGGCAATGACCTCCTCGCGGAACTCCTCGGGGAGAGCTGCGATGTAATCAGGGTCAATACCCAGTTCGGTAACATCAACTTCTTCGCCTCTGATTGTAGTCATGACACGGGGGCCATCGCCTCCGCTCTGGGCAGCAGGTTCAGAGCGTTCTGTGCGGCTTTGCTCGGTCGACTCAATGCCTTCCATCGCGCCTTCATCTCCTTGACCTTGGGTGACGGCACCCTGATTAGCGGCGGCTTCAGAGGCAGCACGTTCGGCAGCCTCCCGAGCTTCTGCCTCCCGCTTTTCCTTCTCTGCCTTTTCTTCGGCTTCCTTGGCCTCGCGTGCTAGGCGCTGCTCTTCCTCACGCTTCTTTCGCTCCTCTTCTTCGCGCTTCTGTTGTTCAGCCTCTTCGGCTTTCAGCTTCTTCTCCAACTCCATCGCAGCCGGAGTAAGTTTAGCCACAATGATGTTCTGGAGCTTGCCCGCTTCTGTCAAATTGTTGGTGCCAAAGATCATCCTAGCTTCTTCTTGGTATCGATCCATGGTGCCTTCGATGGCGAAAGACACGGCTTGAGCTGGGTCTTGAGTTGATCCATCGCGTCTCTGTTCAGGACGAGAGGTTCGGATGGGACCAAGTTCTCTAGATTCGCGGTGACCAGTTGGGCCAGTGATCTGCAGATGGAAAGCATGCTGTCCGTTGCGTCCCATGATTGGAAGGAATTCCATTAGTTCGCCGAGAAAGCTCATGGGCCCGTCGATGTGTCGCCCAGGCGGGCCAAAAATACCTTCAGGGACTCGCAAACCGATATGATGATGGTGGGAAGAACGTTGAGAGGTTTCACGGTTCTGGTCTCCCCGTCTGAGAAGCGGGTTTGTGCCATCATCAGCATTGGATTGGCCTGCCCCAGGACGGTGGCTGCGGGAAAAGTAGTTGCGGAATTCACCCCCCATCGCATCCCGGTTGGGACCAATAATGAAGCCAGGAGGAAAGGGGCTGCGTGCGTCAGCTGCACGGGAAGGAACGAACCGTCGTCGGTTTTGGTTGTCCATCATGAACATGTGTCGGTGCCGATCTTCGTCTTCAGCACCGAGGTTGTCCCACCCAAGAGCTGGCATGGGCTGAGGCTGGTCATCTAAAGGATAGTCATCATCGTAAAGGTATTCGTCGTCTTCCATTTCGTCCTCGTCTTCCTCATCTTCATCTTCGTCGTGGCCATCATCAAGGTAGTGATCTTCCAATCCATCCATCATGTCTGGGTCGTACACGTCGCCATTGCCCATGATGGCTCGAGCCATGCCATCAAGAATATCTCCTGGCTCCATATGTATATGTTCCTCGTGAACATCTGCATCATAGTCCAGGTCATCCTCTTCTTGATCTTCATCTTCCTCGCCGTCATGGCTAGCGCTCTCCCATCCTGAATTGCCATCATCGTCAAGCGGGTTACCATCTTCATCGACGATTTCCACTTGGTCTTCCACGTCTTCCATATCCGCAGATTCCACTTCATCGTCGTCATCAACTTCTTCGTCACTGTCGTCCTCTTCATCTTCATCCATGATGACTTCGACGACACCTGGCTCGCCATGAAGGCCTTCGATTTCGCCCATTTCGCCAAGCTCTTCGTCGTCATCACTGATGTTATCTTCTTCGTCCGAAATATCATCGTCTCCATAATCCATTTCATCGTCGTATTCATCCCCATACATGTCCTCGTCGTCGTCATCCTCTTCGTCTTCATCTGAATCATCGTCCTCGCCACGGGGCTCCAGCATTCCCAGGGCAGAGTTGCGATACAGATCAGGAGTCTCTTCCCGGTCATCGTCAAGATCTGAGAGCGACGAGGTTGAGCCAAGGTCATCGTCTGCAGTGTCCGACAGGGAATCAGAGGGCAAAATATTGGAGTGGCTCAGCTCTTTGGCTGTCTCGGTGAGAACCCGTAGCACGCGCAGGATGTACTTGATGGCACGTTTGACACCAGGATAGTTAAGGTTGATCTCGGCAATCGAGGATGTAAGTTTGTCGAGATAACCCTTCTCATACATCAATCTCCGTAGCTGTGCATGTGATCGGGCCTGGACATTGTCATTACCCCGGACACCCGCTCCCTGGTCCTTGTCCCTCTCGCCAACCATGTAGTTCATGAGTTCGGCCAAACATTGCATGCGTGAGTATCGAGTTTCTAAAGGTTCATCGGACAGAGGTGCCCTCTCGTAGGCCTTCAACATGGTATCGAGAACAAACTTGCGGGCAAACAGAAGATCGGGCTCCTCGTCGTATGAGAATTTGTCCTTTCCGCGGTCGATTGCCTTCTCGCTCGTTTTGGCAACCAAGGCGACCAAGACCTTCTGAGTTTGTGCCGAAGTAGCAGCCTTCTTCTTCCCAGCGATGCTATCAACTGTTCCACTCAGGTTGCCTTGACAAAGTAGGTCATAAATCAGGTAATTGAGAACTGACGATCGAGGCTTGATTGGTGTGCTTGTGGTAAGCGGGGCATTGCGCTTGAAGTTGATGAATTCCATCTTCGTTCTGTTATAACTCTGTAAAAGCTCAGCCAAACAATTGAGCAAGAAACATCGGTAAACAAAGATCGGGTGTTCATCAGACTTGAAGACAGGTTTGGGGGGCTTCTTGTCTTTTGTGTCGGCTGTATTGTTGTCCTTTGGAGACGATGCTGTGTCTTCCGGTCCGGACGCAGGATCAGTCTTGGGATCTTTCTCAGTAGTCTGCACTTCCTTGTCATCGACTTCACGATAATTGAGTAACTCGCAAAGAAGGAAATGAATAACACCATCGGGGTTTTCGACCACAGGTCGTTTACTCTCATGGGGCTTTGGTGCATCGACCATTTCCTTATCTGCAGTCTCCGTAGATTGCTTGACATCTTGTTCTGGGTCGTCTTTGATGTCATCGCCAGTCTTGTCAGAACTTGTTTCGGTCGCTTCTTGTTTCAATTCGAGAATTGGGGAGCGAGAGCTGTCACTCGAAGCAGGTGTCCACCTCGTAAAGCGGAGCATCTCGTTAGAAACCTCGACAAAGAGGTCCGGCGCACGAAGCACAATTGGCGCCATCGCGCGCAAGTAGCTAGAAACTTCAGGATGACCACGCTGCGTTCGCTGCAGGTTCGGGAGGGCAATCTTGATCTCGGCACGCATGATCTGTTTGATGGTCTCCTCGTCCTCCACGATATGACGAAGAACAGTCATAATGTGAGCAGTAAGCTTGGTCTGTTTGAATCTCTCGGAGCCAGAACCAGACAGTTGTTTTGCCATAAGAAACAACCGTTGCAGATTCTTCTTGTCCCCAACCGACTTTGCTAGTCGTCGATTGCGCGTCAATATGACCAAAACCCTGAGGGCTGCGATGGCAAGCGTTTCTTCCTTCCCTATCCGCGGGAGCATCTCAAGCAGAGATTCTAGAATTTGAGCACGGTCATCGTCGCTAACAGTCGAAGTCCGCATTTGAATAATGGGTTCAGGGACAACCTCGTCCAATGATTTAGGAGCTCTCCACTGTGCAGCAACGGGGCGCTCATCATGACGAAGAAGAGTTTCTATGACCAGCAAAACATAGGGAATCCAAGGCGGCAACTCTTCAGAGGAGGTTGAAGGTGAAACCTTCAAGAAGCCGATGTATTCGTTGATGTGCTCCCTGAGACACTCAACATTGTTATCAAAGAAATGCTCGTCCTGAAGAAGCAATGCGAGCAGATGGGCATAAGCAGCAATGCATTTCCCAGTGCGTTGCTTCCCTTCCTCTTCGTCTTGAGCAAGCGATGACAGCGCCGAAGTCAAGGTCTGGCCGATTTCGTCCTCAGTGTCACTGGGCTGTTGCTTCAGTATCATCGCCCGTATGAGCTCGGATACCTCGATCGCAGTTTCAGGATGAGCGCGAACAACGTCGAGGCATCTGTCTATCATGTTTCCTCGCAGCTCCGCTCGAAACCTGTCGACATCTTCTTTTGTCGCAACGGGAGGGTGTTCGCTCTCTTTTCTTTTTGACTCTTCTGCAGCATTTCCGGGTATTTCTGTCGGCGCACTTGGGGGTTCACGCCCGTCTAAAGCCCCAGAGGGGTCGATAATCTCGCCCAATGGTTCTCCGAGGAATCTGTCCGCAAGATCTGGAGTATCAATCTCAGGGGGCCCATCCAAGGACATGCGGTCCGCTTCCACTGTGCTAGTTGCATTCGCGTTCTCTGTCTCACTGGCACCTGGGGGCTCTTGTGGGGTCTGCTGCAATACCGACGTGTCAGAGTCCGCTGAAGGGATCGGGTTGCGTGTACCCGCAAGACCGGCTTTGTGAGCTGAGCAGTAGTGGTCTGCGAGGTTCGAATTTCCATTTGCTCTGTATACTGCTTCATGCACCAAATCAGTATCATATCCCTTGGCAAGCAGCTCATCAATTGTGCCGCGATGTGAGCCCCAGTCGAATCGGAAATCCGTGAAGTTGAAGAGGTGGAAAGTCGGCCGATCTCTTGTGGATGAGGTTTCGTGTTCGCCAGCAGAAATAAGTTTGAGGATATCAATTAACCGTGTCACGGTTTGATGAGGCACTTTTTCGACGAACGACGAGTCCCAAAGCTCGATGATCTCGGGGAGAACGGCTGCCCGGAATTCTACCACGAGTTGTTGACAAATGTGCGTGGAGTTTGACGACCTATCTCCAGAGCGAGGCTGCAGAGCGAAAGCGTTCTGGGCGTCGACGAGATGCTTTCCATTGACCAACATTAAATCCAATTCCAGAACCTTCTTGAGTCCAAAGGCAGCAACCTTGGATCTGGAAGTTTCATCTGTTGCGGTGTCTGGCCCTTCACGAACTGCCTGGGCAAATGTTCTGAGCATTGAATTCAAGACATCCATTCCGCCTTCCTCCTTAAAGGCGACAAGTACAGGCATGATGATTTGGGCGCTTGATCGATCACTTGGTCGAGGAGAAGGTTGATCAATCAGCATTTCATTAATAGTATGCAGCATGATGATCCAGAAATGGAAGTCCTTGGAAGTAGGCACTGGAATGGCAACAGATGGCCTCAGCTGGCTGAGAACAGCGTTCGCAAGTGCCCGCGCAATTTCCAAGTGACGAGGCCGGTGATAAAGATCACGAGGGTCTCGCTCTCGTCTAGGCAGAAGGCACTTGCCGAGCGTCTGAAACAGAGGGAAGGTCGTTGGAATCATGGGGTGTAACAGATGTCGCAAAGTTTCGTAGTTTTGGAAACGAGGACTAGCTTGCTCCTCATCTGTGGGACGGGTCGGCTTGGAGTCATCTGAAGCGTTCTTCGGCTGGAACTGCCCCGTGCTGCTCAGCATGTCTGGCAACGAAGTGCTGTCATCCACGTCTGGTTCAGGGTTGCTTGCGCTGAAGGGCCCCTCTGAAGTTGTTTGGCGCCTAAATGACCAATGTTGGGGAACGACGTTGAGTTCTCCCGCTTCCTCCGTGAGAACTCCACGTAGTAGAGGGCCAATAGAATTGACAAGTTGGAGGTAGTAGTCATATACATTGACTGGATAGAATTGCAAAGCATTCGACCTCGATGTGGCAAAGCAATCAGAAATGATCTTGATGAATGTCTGTGCATTTGACAATGCTTTGATCATTCTGGTGCCATTCTTGACAACCTCCGGGGTTTCTTGGGCATTGTGGGTTGTTTTAAGATCAGGGGCAAGAAAAGGCGCAAAATACGGAGGCAAAGTATCCGTCTTGTCAGAAAGTGGCTTGAGGGTATCAATTGCCTGCTGAGCTCGTCTGATGAGAGAAGGGAGGCCACGTATAGGGAAGGACTCAACGAGCTGGGAGACAACTTGATTAAGAATCCTCGAGGCGACGGTATCACCAAAGTTAGTGGGCAAGCTTGGGGATTCGCAAATGTCAAGCAATAACTCGAGCCCCCCTGCCTCCACAAAGCTAGTCTTCAGGCCCTGGTTTGAGATGTAAGAGCTCATGAAGTAACCCAAAGCATATATGTAGGGCGTCATCGAGCGCTTTGATGAATCCGGGCCATCATCGCCCTGAGCTTCGGAATCTGCATCGTTTGAAAGCACGGCGTCGGACATATTAACATCCGCGTCCCCAGAAGCATCATGTCCTTGGGTCTGCTCGGAAGAGGCAGTTCGTGGCATCAGATTGCCGTTTTCGTCCAAAGATACGGTCTTCCCGTCAGAGTCAACCAACAACATCCGAGCACCCCATCCAGCAGTCCTCGCCTTTTCGAGGCCCAGGAAGCGTACGCGAGCAACCATATCGATAACGGCATTGGAAATAGCCACCCGCAGCGCCGGGTGGTGGCGAGCAAGCTCGTCGAAGCTCGCACCGACGTTGGTGGCGAGATCTCCGTCAAGTTCCATACATCTAACATGAGCAGCGCTCTCAAAAATTTCGAGAAAGCTGTCAAAAGCATGCGATGCTGCTACCAACTTCATACCAGCGTTATTGAGAGATATCGAGTTGAGGACCTGGGGCACAACAGTGATGACATCATTTGATGGTAGGATTCCTGTCGCCAATGATTCACGAGATAATTCCCGGATTGCGTCCTCGGAAGGGGGGTGCGGTCGTGAGTCCTTTTCAACAATTGAGTTGGCAGTCTCTCTTGAGGAGCTAGATTCGTCATTGTCTTCATCTTTATCGCTGAGCTTTTGCTCTGCTAATACATCACTAGGGAGCGGTCTGCCGGTAACAGCTTCCAAATATGTCTTGATCATGCCAGACTCGGAAATAGCGGCGAAGCTTGTCGGGTCGTTGTTGATGAAATCGCTGAGAATAGTGACAGAGTTCGTCCAAACAACGGAACCGAAGCTCTTCTTGTCTCCAATGATGTCTCGCAAGCTACCCAGGAGATCCGACTTGTCTGCGAGATTACGAAGTAGACGATCAGTGTTGCCGCCGTAGCTGTATGAGTTGGACATGATGTGATGAACGAACTTGAGTAGCCACTTAAGGGTCTGCTGCTGATAGTATGGGATTTCATAATCCACCTGTCCCGACTGTTGGCCCTTGGTAATACCTTGGCCTGCCTTGTGTAAAGCTTGGGCCTCCTTGACGGTATCGACGACCAGTTGAGACACTGCATCGAGTCCCTTGGCGTTGAAGAAGGCAGTGAAGGCATTTTGATAGCTCCAAATGAGGCCATCCAAAAACGCAAGGACCATGGAATGGTTTCGCTGTGCAACACCTGACCTGATGTTGAGGATTTCAACCAGAATTTCCATCAATCCTGCAGATACCATCTCGCTTCCCACCCGGGTGGACATGGAAAGATGAAGAGTGAGCGAAAAAAGATTGTTACGCCACTCATCCATTTGCGTGACTTGGTTTCCTTTGTCACTGTCGTCATCTTCCTTCATTCCTGCAACTGCCTTCCGGATAACATAGAGCAGAATACCGTGGTTGACATTGGCATTCAAAGCAGACAAAACATCTTGACATCTGGCTTGGAAGTTTGAGACCGCCTCCAGCAGGGCAAGAGCCACTGCTTGAAGCCACAGGGGAACGTCGATGTTTCCATGCGCTGTCGGATGAATCAGTTCAGCAAGCTGATACACCAACTGGAATCTGCGGGTCTCGTCTGCATCTTGGCGGAGCACCTTCTCGAGGAAGTTGGCTTCAGTATGAATATATGCGAGATTGTTAATTGCCAAGAGGCGAACAGCAAGCAACTGTTGCCGTGATTCACTGGAGCCCATAAGAGCTTTGGAGGCTCTGATCCTATGGAAAACCTCGTACTTTGAAGTAGGTGGGAGGTCCGTAGGAGTACGCGACACTAGCTGATAGACGGAAGTTGATGTGATAACAGACTGAGGGATCTCATAAACCTTTGGTCCAATAGATGCTGCCTCGTCTGCAATACCAGGTGTGCGAGGGGCAAGTGGAGATGAATCATCAAAGTTGCCCCGGCCTTTTGGACTATGATGTTGAGATGCCATTGTGGAACTGCGACGGAGGGGTGTTGGTGTGGATGGCAGAGATGCACGGCCAGAATCAGCACCAGTGGACTCCTGTTGAACATTCTGAGGGTAATATGTCACCTTGACGTCTCCCCAGCCGTTCCAGCGTTTGTCGTCCGAGGCGGCAAGGGCAACTAAATCGTTTGCATGCATAGAATTGGCTGCTTTGGGGCTCCCTCCTTGGGCACGATCTTTTCCTTTGGCTGATCCAGGTGTTGTTGATGTTACAGGATCCGATAAATTAATGATCGGCGTCTTCACAAAAGGCAAGGCAAGCAGCTGGACTCTGTCGAGATCAATGTTGTAATGGTTCGCGAGCAATGCTGCACTGATTTGCCTAGAGGGATTTGTAATGCGCTTGACGGAGGCCTGGTACCTTTGGGCCAGTTCTGAGCCAACTTCGAGTGTAGCAATGAGCACACTTAGAGATGTGGTGTTGAGAAGGTCATTGAGATGCGAGCTGCTGGCATAGATGCTTCGATTACCGCAGTGCTCTAACAACATGCGAGTGTAGCGCAAGACTGCCTCAACTAGTTGCCTGTCTCCATCCGACGTGAATCCCAAGTCTGTTAGCTCCTGCGCTGACCATTGTCTCTCGCTACCAAAGGCCGATTCTTTGTCTTGGTTGAGCAACACATCACATCCAAAGTCGCGAGTCTGGGGGCCCTCGTTCAGCTTGTATGTGGAGCAGAACTGTTCGAGTAGGGTATCAAAGCGGTTCAGAAGGGGGATCCAATGGTACAGATCACCACGTCCGAAGGGCCATCGGGATGGAAAGCTGGAAAGCTCTCGTGGTAAGAGGGGCAGGGGTGTTGTTGAGGCGGATTCAACATAGCTCTTTAGCCAAGGAGACTGGAATATGATGTTAGCATTATGTTTCATAAGATGCGCTTGTGACCAACCAAGGTATCCTTGTGCTTTGGTTGCATGGGCTTGGTTATCTTCCCCATGGTGAAGGTGAGGCGGCCGAGCCGCAGGAAACAATGAAAATCTCCCCCTCCACTACAACCGGGCTATCAACCCGCTTCGAGAATAGGTTGCTCGCGGGCGAATTGTTCTGGGTCGGGCAGCTTCGGCTATGAAGGGTGTTCTGTCCGCAGCTGTGCGGTGGTAAAGTTCTGGAAGAGTCGTGGGGCTTTAAAGTCGTGGAAGCTCCGAGATGATTCCGGAAGAAAATTTCACTTCGGGGGGTATGACGTTTGGAATGAATCGACCGATTTACGGCTGCGGTGTGATGGTTTGGTGATAAGCACAGGTGCGTTCGCCAGACAGTATCGAGGATGGCCGATGAAGCTTGGAAAGCAGTCCAAGGTCGAGTGCAGGTCGTCCTAGAACAGCTTTGATCCGTGGCTAAATCGTACCGTGTCGCTTACGAGTGTGAGGCTGGTCATGTGCCCTCACCAGATAGTTCGGGGATGAGAAATAGATCGTTTTGATTAGAAGAGTGTGTTGTGAAGATGCGGAGAGAAGGTGTAGGATGGGGTAAAAGGCATATTGCAAATCGTCAGGTTGAGAAGTGCAGGTGGGCCTTTGCGTAATAGGTAGGTGCCGGAAGCTAGGTACAGTGGGGGAGGTACCTCCAGGGCCAACCTTCCACTGCGGGATACAAAATCTCCCGAATTTAAGGATCGGATTATCTCTTCGGCTTGCTGTTTTCCCCTCCATCCCGCAGTTGACAGACCGGGCGGGCAGCTCATGAAGATGATACACGGCAGGCTGTAACCTAAATGGAGGTACCTACAGGCTACGAACTTCACGACTGCCTTAGTAGGTAGGTAGTGTCTACCTTCAGTACAGCAGATGCACAACTTCCCTGAAGCACTCTATATTTTTTTTTTCACTTAGTAAGTCGGTACTCTAGAAGGCATGATTCTTCATCGAAACTACCTGCTAACGAAGCCTGCCTGTTGCAAGATTACCTATTGTGGCTACATATCTATCAGAGTCATGGACAGGATGTGCCTTGTCATGATATTCGAGCTTCAAGCATTGTTTATTTACTAAGGTACCTAGGTTAGGTAAGTGAGGGGCCCGGCCTGTGATGATATCAGCCATTTATGCACGCCTTCTGTTCAGTTCCATCCTTTCCCAATGAATTGATGCTGTTTGTTTGACCGGTATTTGTCCCGCTGGGTTTACTCCCCTAGCAAAATGATTGTGTTCTGTGGCTTGTTATTCTATGGCTATAATTTATCTTTGGACCGGCTAATATGTGGCGAACAAGTGTGTATTTTCTAGAAGCTTGCGAGAAACAAAGAGCGTAGCTGTAGTATTCGCCCGAGTATCTCGAAGCCATGCCCGTAAGCGTCTGGGCCAAGTAGGTAATTGGACATGTAAAAAAAAGAGGCCTGTAGGGTAAAGTCAAACATTAGAGCTACAACAAACACTCAACATTGGTGCTGTAGTTCCGATAGCGTTAGGATCTATACCGAAAACAGTTTTATGTGTTTGTTTATTTGAGCATTAGTGAGTTGCTTGGGTAGTTTTACTTTTGTGCCATTGAATCTTGCTATGACGCTCTTCGTACGTGAAGCAGGAATCACACTTGGGCGAACTTTTTTTTGACAAAGATACCCAGCACAATGCCACTGTGGTATGAGCCAGACATTATCTATACATCATTACAAGGCGAACTACATCGCTGCCTCCTACTATGTACCTGACTCTGTTCTTGACCCTAATGGTTTATCTGCAGGTAAATCTGTACTACGCAGTATGTGTGTTAGCTCCATCTACATACACATAAAGGCTAATGAAGATTTATTTCAATGATCATATTCGTATACAGTTCAAGGGTAGCTGCTCATATTCAACGAAACAATACCAAGAAATCTCCCAAGGCAGCCCTTACTTCGTGAAAATCGAACACTGCTTTTGTGAGGTGGCCTTGTACATATCGAACCCTGCTGGACACATGTGCAGGTAGTACGATTTGGTGTTGAAAGTTAGCTTATCACCAAGTTGGGGATTTGCCTACCTATGAAACAGGCACTCAAAGGTCGCAATTGGTCGGCCTAAGATCCACGTCATCCTATGCCTGTATAGGACTCGTGAAACAAAGTGCTTGCTTGACCTCATTATGTTGTTATTTCAACTGTCCATTCTTTATACGGACAAACCCTTTGGACACACTGCCTAGATAGTTGGACAGGCTGACAGGATAGCGTCCCAAGCGTGTCGATGGACTCATTGCCGGCTTAGTGAGTGAGTGTCTGGCAGGTGAGGTCATTGTCGACCTGAGACTGGAACGTAATAAACAGATACGTAGGTGTAGGTACCTACCAGTGACTGAGCTCATACCACGCTGCTGATGAGGGGTCATGCTGAGGGCAAAAAAGGTGGCATTCAGATATCGTCTGAGAGATCTGATTCAAAGAACTGACATTATGCTAGATACGATCGATTTGAATGCTTTGGTCATTGAAACACTACAAGGTGTACATTATACTTGCCTCACAGTCTTAACTTAGAGCACATATCAAGTAGATGTCTACTGATTATTTGTTATGTACTAAGGTAGGTTCGTTTTTTGCAAGCCACCTCTCGCTCTGTGACAAAATACTAGGCACATATTGCATTGTTGGGGCTGAGCTACATGGAAGAACCTAGTGCGTTAAACTGTAATCCAGATCCAAGGCTTCAGGAATTACTTTCCTATCTCCATGATTTCAGGTGTTGACCTGCTGCACGCAGCTTGGTACAAATTGGAGACGAGGGCGGGGCTAATGACCAGGCAAGACTGGCAAGCCTCCATCTGAAATTATGTGGCCGTTGTAATTATGCTGTTCCATGGCTGGCGCTGTTTGGAATTCAAACCCAGCCCATGGAGGGATAATCTCCATTCCAGGCCTCTCTGCCTGACGTTTTCTGGCACTAAAGTCGATCATCAGGGCGTCTCCTAAAACAGGCCCCATTCTCAAGCTCCGTTGGCACTCTCTTGGCGGTGACATCAACTCCACCTTTTAACTGCCCCAGGGTCCGCTGCTCTTCGACTTTCAGTGCCAGCCTCGCCCGAACTCCCGCTGTAGGACCGGCCCCGATTTATTTTTGGCGGACCCCGTCAGCGCATCACAGTCAAAAACCCTGCCGGTGAGCTTCCATTTCTAGTTCCAGTTCCACTGTCGACGTGGTAAGGGGCAGACCAACACCAACGCCACAACATCCCCCTTGGATCGGACTTCTGCCAACAGCTGGCTTCTGGCATTCTTCCATTTACTCTGCCGCCGGACGCAGTACTCAGTCTCTCGTTTCCAATTTCCCTGACACACCCTGGGCTTGCATTGATTGCTCTCTATATCCGACTTTGGTACATGGTCGAGGCCACATAACCGTTACTCTATCCTCGATAAGACGACCACCGCCCTCACCTTCGATTCCTACAATACCATCAACCATAGCCATGTCGCAACCGCAGGATGTCGCTTCCCCGGTGATCCAAGCTCACTCCGATACCGAACCAGAAAAGCAGGAGAAGCAGGAGACACATGAAGACCCCAAGAAGCCAGATGCACCAGAGACAGAGGAGAATCACGATGCGCTAGCGAACCACGACAAGGAAGAAAAAACATCCAAAATGGAGGATAAACAAGAGATATACGAAAATCCCGAAGAGGAAACAAAGGAGAATTTTGGAGGCAATCTTGAAGACAACCTCGAAGAAAAGGACGAGGCCAAGCAGGAGGAACAGCTCAATGGCAAGCCAGAGGAAAAACAGGAGGAGAAGCTCCCGCAAAACGACGCCAATATCAAAAGATTCTCGTCTGGCACGGAGTCTGACGACACTATGTCTGTAGGTTCATCCCACATTCCTCCCTTGACCACTGCGGTGCCAGTCACACAACAGATCGCATCCCTTATTTCGCTTGAAACTAATTCATTTCTTTAGGTGTCTGATGCCGATGATAAGTTCGAAGATGCTGTAACGCAATCCCCTGCAAGGTCCCTTACGAAACGAAACATTTCGCAGGCCAAACCTCGCGAGAGTGTAGTGGAGGACCAACCAGAGAGGCGGTCTGAAGAGTCGCATCGCCTGGAGGATACCCAAGAGCCAAAACCTGCTCAACACAAGGCAACTGCATCCGAGGCCAGCAGTGTCGATGGGAAAAAATCACGACGAAACCCATCGATAGCCTCCACACGCATTTCTAATACTTCGAACCTGGATAATGTCAGCCTTGACGACGATACACCTCCATCTCCAGGTACATATGATCTCCACATATTTCCCCATCGTTATGCTTAATACTTATTCCTCTTGTAGTGCCAAAAGATCTTCCGCCGAAACCAAACAGCAAAACGATATCTTTAAACAGCATCTCTCTCCCTTCTATGCCGTGGTCGCCCGCCGCTGATTCTTCGAAAAGCCCTGTGCCACCAGCAGCAACGGCCTCTCCACCGGCGCCACCGCCACCCAGTCGAAAGCTGACCAGCCCTTTCTCTTGGCTTTCTCGAAGCTCCAGTAAAGAGAGAGAGCCCCCTCTTCCGCCTGTCCCAACTGGCCGAAGGAATACGGCAAGTTCGATTGCAACCCTGGCAAGCAATCCTGAAATGATGTTAAGCCGACTAGAGGAGGAAAAGGACGGAGACTCGCTGCCCGGTGATCCTGCCCAACGGGTGAGTTTAAAGGACAGATTCAACCAGTTGCGTCAACAAGAAGAGGCTGCCCGCGCGTTGGCAGATGGTGACAGCAGTAAATATGATGGAGCTCTCGGCCTCACTTTACCAGGAGATGAAGGCCAAGCTCAAGAGAAGCCTCCCTCATCACCCGTTCCGCAGCCTATTACTGGCCTGGCCCCTGGAACAGTTGCTGGAGTCAACGCTGGACCTTCAGCCATCTCAGAAGAGAAAGTCGACTGGGACTTGTGGCAGTCTGTTGTTTATGAGGGACCCGCCGCCGTGGCTCGCACTAGCGCTGAGGAACTAAACAAGGCTATCGCAACCGGTATTCCTAGTGCTATCCGCGGTGTTGTCTGGCAGGTGTTGGCCGACAGCAAGAATGATGACCTGGAATTAGTATACAAAGACTTGGTGACTCGCGGCACAGATAAAAGCAAGGACCGTCACAGCAACAGCACAACTGCTAGTTCGATGAGCAACGGAAACCTCAGCGTCCATAGCGGAGAAGCTGTGGCATCCTCTGCTTCTTCCGTTAATTCCGATCATTCAGGCACCAATGGCACATCATCTCCAAACGAGAAAACTGCCGAAGCTGTCTTGAAGGCCCAAGCTGCGGCAGCGGCCGAGCGAAAGCGGAAGGACAAGGAGGATGCAGCTACACTGCAAAAGCTTGAAAAGACGATCCGTCGGGATCTCGGTGCCCGCACCAGCTATTCTAAGTATGCGGCTGCTGCCGGGCTTCAAGAGGGTCTGTTTGGCGTCTGCAAGGCATATGCCCTTTTCGATGAGGGTGTTGGCTACGCACAAGGCATGAACTTCCTGATTATGCCTTTGCTATTCAACGTAAGTATCATTCTTGTCTTTGCTGTTGTGACATGCTAATAATTTGCAGATGCCTGAGCAGGAAGCATTCTGTTTGCTTGTTCGATTGATGAATCACTACAAACTGCGAGATCTGTTCATCCAAGATATGCCTGGGCTGCACATGCATCTTTATCAGTTTGAACGATTATTGGAAGAATTTGAGCCAGCATTGTACTGTCACCTTCACCGTAGGGGAATATCGCCTCACCTCTATGCCACCCAATGGTTTTTGACGCTTTTTGCCTACCGGTTCCCCCTTCAACTCGTCCTCCGCATCTATGATCTGATCTTCTCTGAAGGCTTGTCGGCAATCTTGCGCTTTGGAATCGTTCTGATGCAGAAGAATGCCAGCATTCTCCTGGGACTTTCTGACATGCAGCAACTCACCACCTATCTCAAGGACAAGCTCTTTGACGTCTATATCGATAAAGATCCCAGTCATGGCAGTCTTCTCGAGAATGGCTTCTTTGGAAGCTCAAGTTCTAGCATGGATAAGGAGGTTTATCGTGCAGACCAGCTCGTAAAGGATGCCTGTGAAGTGAAAATCACACCAGAGATGCTCAAGGCTTACAGCACCGAATGGCAAGAGAAGACTAAGGCTGAGAAGGATCGTGAGAATGAACTTATGGAACTCCGCACAGCAAATCACAATTTCTCTATCCGGATCCGTAAGATGGAGGAGAGGGTAGAAGTTTCTGACCGGGAACAGGCAGATCTGGCAACAGAGCTTGTGCATACCAAGGTCGAAAACCAGGAACTCAAAGATGAGAATGACAGCATGAGGGGCCAAGTTCGAGAGTTGAAGATTGTTATCGAAAAGCAACCCATGGATATTGAGGAGTCGTGGAAACTCGAGCGCGACGATCTGATGAAACGCAACCTGCATGTTCATGAGGAGAACCAGAGACTTGAGAAGGAGTTGAGCGAGCTAGAGGAGGAGTTGGTTCAGACAAAGCTGCGCTATGCAGAGGTGAGTTTAGCCCCGCCGTTCCAATTCTTTCATACCAAGACACTAACAGGTTATTTCTAGATAAACTCTCAGCACGAGACCTTGAATCGCAAGTGGACCGACTTGAAGCGTCAGTTTGCTTGAGCAGTCTAAACAACTCTGGCAACCTTGTTTGGTTATTTGGCCCCGGGCCATTCTTCATGTATAAAGTATTCTTGTTTATCTTGTCCCCTTTAGTTCATGACAGCTGGCTCTATCAGCTGGGTTGATGGAAATGTTGAATTAAGCATGTTGTAATGATGGTATACTGGGAGATGGGAAAATGGCGGAATCGATTCTGGCATTGTACCGCTACTCACGACGAAAAGTATCCTGCCCGGCACAAACAATAGTGCCATTCATGTATGCAAGCAGGTGTTGCAAGTTCTGGAAGCTTTTGGCAGTCGACTTATACCGTAGTTGGGTCAAGACAGCTGATAGGATGAATCAAACACTGGTTATAGATTTGGCATAATCGTTTCTTAATAAGAAAAGGTCAACCAGTCACATTATGCAGGTGAAGAGACCTTGATCATGAAATTAAATTCAGCGCAAGAAAAATCTTTTATTCCCTAGAGACCCATTCCGATGCGTTATGTTAAGCTCATCCTGTCCTGTAACCATCAAGACAGCGAGAAATCCTTGAACACCATACCAAGGGCCAACACTCCTTTCTTCGTCAGGTTTTATTGACTAGTTTACTTGTGGAGCTTGCGCTGGTAGAAAGCAAGCTCCTCACCCTCCAGAATGTAACCATCGACACGGCCGGACTGACCGGGTCGGCTGGAAACAACGGCGTACAATCGACCGGCCTCGAACTGCTTCTCGATGGCGCTCTCGACCTTGCCGCGGGAAGAGAGGCGGGCGGCCTGCTTCTTCTGGACAGCGTTGGACTTCTTCACCTCCTCCTCGGCCTTGCCCTCCTTGGCAGCCTGAGCCTTCTGGCGTCTTCGACCAAGGGCTTGGCCGTAGTGGGCCTCGTACCACTGTCGGAAGGGAGCGGCATCAACCTGGACGACGGCGCTCTTGGTGAGGGTGTTGGTTCGGACCAGCTCGTTGTTGGAAGGGTGGTAGGCGACGGCAATGACACGGGTCTTGCGGGTCAGGCCCTCGGAACCCCAGGCGAAGTTACCGGAGTCGAGACGGAGGGCACGGTACTTGTGGTTACCACCTCGGGTTCGGACGGTGTGGATGCGCTTGGGGCCAATACGGGTGTTGGCACCCTGGCGACCAGCCTCGAAAGCGCGCTTCTTCCCTGTTGTCAAAGGTCAGAACGTATGTCCAGAAAAAAAAGGATCATACGGGCTTTCGGAATTATTACGCACGGTAGTAGGCACGCTTGGCACCGGAGGCGGAGCGCTTGTGTCGTGAATCACGCGAGATACCCATGGTTTCTGTGAGGGAAAGAAAATCCCAAGTGGTTAGCCAAATTGTCTTGACGGCGAGGGAGAGGGAGAAGGAAAACGGAGAAGGGCAGAGCAACTCAAGCAGCAGAATATTCGAGATGAGGATATCGTCGAGCAGTGCAGCGTATTGATCTCGTCTCTTTGTTCTCGTCATATGGCAACTTACCTGATGGTGTTGGCGCTCACCGGGAAATCGAATTGGCGGATGGAGGTGGTCGTGGGATAACTTTTCGAACCAAGTTTGATTTCGGCAATTCTTGTGAAGCGTATGTGCATCGCTTGGTCAGCGGAAAAGAGATGTTCCACTCCGAAGTGTTGAAAGCCCTAGGTGTGGGGCCATTGCACCCCACTAGTGGGGAGGTAGCTGCCAGGATGCTTATCAGCTTATCAGTCCAACCCCGAGCCACCACTCTTCGGCCCACTTTTACATATCAAGGGGAGCATCTGGAGTTAACTAGGTACCTCACCTATCTACTCCATTAGCTTCTGGAACATCATTAGCTCTTCAACCTATGGGAAGAGCAATATGTTTACAAAACACACCCTTGCCGCCTGTGACACCAAGTCCATATCAACAATCAGCGGCCCCGTCTCTTCGATGCTGGTCACTAGAACCTCATACCATTATATTTTGAAGAGAGTACTATTTTAATGGTCACACATAATGTGAACTTCTATCTATCTGTCTAACCTCCGAAGCCCCTCAAATCTGATAGCAAGGGTTGTTGTCTTCCTAGAACTGATCACCTCGAAATCTCAATGTCTGTCTAAAGCGCCTCCAACCGAAACGTCGGCGCTGGCAGATCCAATATCTCCAAGCATAAAAATCATGGATAAGCTCATTAGTAGTCTTGCATCCTTTCCTCCCAATGACTACTTTGAAATTTCCTTCTTTTCAGCCTTCTCATCTTTCTCCCCCTTCTCCTTCTTCTCCTGACCATCCATCTTCTTCGTGAACTCTTCTGACTTCTTCACCTCATCGTTAACCGCATCTATTTCTTGAATGAGTGTAGCGAGAAGGACCGGAGTCTCGTCGGCTTTCAGCTCGACTGGAGGACTAATAGAAGGGTCTTCCGGGGTGACAGGGCAAAGATAACGAGACGCAACTTGAACGACCTTCTTCTCATTATGGATTGTCCCATCGGGGTTGAAAGCCTCTGATATATCCTCGGAAAATCTGAATGCGACAATGTCCAGTCGTGGGAGAGGCAAGCATCGGCCCTGTCGGCTGGAGCGTTTGTCTCCCTCTTCTTTGAGCTCAGCGAGCGATGGCCACGCAGCGGTATATGGTGGCTGGATCATTGATCCGTTGAAACAATTGCTGGCTGCAAAAACAGGCGAAAGACGATCTTCAAATTCCTTTCCACTTAGAAGTTTCATCATGGGTTCGGCTTTGTTCTCAGGACCTTCCTCAATGTTCACACTCGTCTTTGCGAGACGTTGTTTAACCTCTTCGTCTAGCTTCCTTGTCTTCGATTCCGCCAGACTTGCTTTGAAAGCCGTCAGCTCTACTGGACTCTGAGGAACGAATGGAGACTGGTCGGCGCTCATATAACGCAGGTTGGCCATCATTTTCTGGAACGCCTGACGCTCCTTTGTGGCGAAACTGGTCCATCTTTTGGATTGAGACCAAGAACCTGACTCGGATCCAGTTAAGCTCACAGTCTGTTTCACAGTCGCGCTGAATATCTGGGGAAGTTGACGCGAAGAAGATGGCCCCTTGGGGGCGTTCTGGAGGGGATCGAGCTGTTTCTGACCCTTCTCCTGACTCTTCTTTTGCTCCTGGGGCACAGCCTCTAGCTTAACGCTGATCTTGGCACCTTTCACAACGCAAGGGGAGCCCTGTGAGCTTTGAGCCTGCCGTGTTGGGATGAATCCAGTGACCTTGCTATACTCAGCGGCTTTTCGAAGCTCCTTCTTGACTTCTTCCTGCGTAGACTCATCGCTGCAAACAACACTAAGAAGTTGACGGTCTTTACCAACAGGCACCGACGTCATCTAAATATCAGGATACTTGTTGTGCTCCGACCCGGATGGTCTTCCTCTGCTTTGATCCTTGATCATCTCGACTTGGGGTTTCAAAAGGGTTGATCCGTTCGTAGCCATGGCGGAGCTTGAGTCGCTCACCTTGGCGGAACTGGGTTTGCTGGCCATTTTCTCATGACGGATTTTCACAGGCCTACTCTGAGAGATGCTTCCAGAATCACTCTCCTGGTAAGTTGATCGAGATTCGGGCCTGGAAAGAGGTTGAAAATGCCCCTGAAACTCTCCATGAGGCTGCGTTTGTGGTTGAACTTTTAGTTCTGGCCTTGAATGAACGTAAGGCTGGGGCGGAAGAGGTGGTTGTGGTGCATAGAGCCCCTCACCCCCTCCCTCAAATGGAGGCCATTCCATATGCTCATGAACGCCATCACAGTCTGGTGGACACTCCATCATCGTTTCTGGTTGAGCCATAGGGACTAGCCACGGAGCCGGAGGCATAGACCATGCGACAGAATACGGCGCCACAGGCGGCCCTATACGTGGTGCGTAGTCGACTGGATGGTGCATCATTGGACGGGGAGGTCCTGGGGCATAGTAGCTGTAAGAGAGAGGCGGGTAAGCTATGGGAACCGAGTATCCCGCTGGGGGTACAGTTTGAACGACGGGAGTTGGTGTACGTCGTGGCCGAGATCCCCGTGTTTTACCATCTGGATGGGGAGTAGGGGGCCTCCATGCACGCCTAGGGGATCTGGTCCTTGCTCTGGTGTCAGTTGATCTCATACTTCTGGCTGCGGGACGTCTAGAAGTATCGTGAGATGAAGCTGGAGGGGTATAAACGGCAGGCTTGAGGAATTCAAGTGACTTCCTCGGAGTATAGACTGTTGGTTTCAAATATTCCAGAGGAGTCTCGCCACTATCCTCATACTCATCCCCATCCTCATCAGAAGAAGACTGTGAGTATTGCCACCCTATGCTTAGTCGTTGTTCGATGACCGGACTCGAATGTCGACCCTGGCTTCCTTTAACTCTAGACCTCCTGGGCTTGCCTCGTTGTTTCTTTTTCATTTTCGGACTGCGAATCTTGAGAGGATCAACCTGGTTCACAGTCCGAAGAGCAGGGAACATGGACTCGTATCCTTCAGGATCGATGGAAATGGCCGGGATTGTTCTGCCCCGGGGTCGTGGTCTAGGAGAGCGTACATCTTGATCCGGATGCCGTGCTTCCATGGATGAAGGCGTAGACTCATCCTCATCAGAGGAGAACCCGTCTTCCGAAGGCTCAATCGGGATGAACGTGGGCGCGCAGGGATTCATGGTGTATGGTTTTGCATAAGGTATAACTCGAAGAATGATACTGCCACTAAGAAGATAGATAGAAGGGCGTCTGAATTATCGGTAGGCTGGGTTTGGCAAGAAATCGGAGAAAGGATGAGCGACAAGCAGGATCGTCTGTTTGCGTCGGGTCACTTTGCTTCGGAAGCATGAACCTGGGCAAATATCTCAAATTAGTTGTGTAAGCATTTGTTGTTTTTCATATGCTTACGTAGAGTTTGCTCCAATTTTTGTAATCTGAGCAAACAGTCGAGTCGACCCGGGGCTTTGGGTAGAGAGGACAAGATGCTCTGTCAGTTTGCCCAAGAGACTGCGATGTTGAATTTGGGCGAAAGAAAGCTTCCCCGGAGTGTGAATGGCGTTTCTCTGAAGTTAAACGTGAAATAAACAAATATTCAGGCACCAAGAGGATACGCGCGTGGTTAAGAATGTGAATGCGCAGCACCTGGCGATCAGCTGTCAGGCAAATACTAACAAACAACCCACCGCGACTGAGTGATGTGAAGGTGATATATAATGATTTGAGGGTCACAAAACGAGGGAAAATGTAAAAAGAGGAAAGGGTATCCTCGGGTCGTTGAAGGAGTTGAGTGCCACGCTGTTGAGGTGAATGAGTTGATGCTTTTGGCGGCTCTAGTTATCGCTCAGTCGAGGTAGCGGTAGCCTGTTGTTATAATTATAGTTCTATACTACTACTTATGAATTATAACTAATGAGAAGAAACAGATTACTAGTGATTCACTGGCAGCGTTTACAATAGGGACTTCGGATGGTTTCTTATGATCATTATCGCAAAACTGGTGCAAGAAGGACTTAATGCTATCCTGCACTTTGCTAATCCTAAACTTGGAGAATTATTATTCTGCTATTGTGCCACCTTTCTTTGAATAACTTGGATATGAACTAGCGATGGTCAGAAATTCGACTGTGTCTAAGAACATATAAAGCATTATAATCCTAAGTCCAAGAATAACAATCAAAGCACCTTTGGTATGAATACAAATGATTTAGATAGAACTATATATCTTGATGGGCTTTCGGGTAATACAGTTATTTTCGTATCCGTACTGTTCACCTGACTTGACATGTCGTTGTGATCTTGGAACCAGCTGTATACATATGTCCGAACGAATTGATGAGATCCTTAACGAGAAGTGTATGGTATAATGAGAGTTTAATGCGGATATTATGTCAGCCTCATCTAGGTATGTTCGGATTACCCCATTCATACACCATTTGCTGCATTGGTACTGTCGGTAGGTATTAGCTGAGGCTTACCTACAGGCATGGGTTGTTGGAAGTGACGCCGCCAATCGTGATCTTCCCAACAAACCTAGTAGATATCTTAATTCAGCTTAGCCCCAGGGGGGTTATCAGCGGGAAGGAACCTCTATGACACCCCACCAAAAGCCGGCCGACCTACGCGGGAGGGGGGGTGTTTTGAACAGGGCTCTGAACATAATAGCTGTTAAACCTACTGTTAAACCTACGATATTATATAATGTAATGCATTTCCTTATTTTGTAATGCATTTCTAGA
>JABFFJ010000407.1:0-27862 GCA_013623715.1 Fusarium verrucosum
ATATTCATGTTTATAGCTATTATTAAAATATAAAATACTAAACTAAGAAACACCCAGGTCCTCCATAGTAAATAACAAGTCTCACAACTATAACCCACTATACACCACATCATTAACTAACACTACTCAGTCAAATCACCAGGAGTAGGTTCCGAGCTAATACCCTGCAAGATCTTGTTATCGGCATTCTTCCCCTCCGCCGTCTTGACAACCTCAAGCAGTTCTTGAATACGTGGCGACCAGCCGCCATTGGCCTGTCCATCAAGAATCTGAGAAGACGACAGTTCAGATCCATAAAATTCAGCATTGACATCGCGCTTCTCCTTGATGACTGTTCCATCAACAGTCAAGCCGCCGTAAACCCCACGAGACTTGGTATATGTCCAAACAGGTTTGACGTCTCCTATGTTGGCATTTCCACCGAGAGGTCCAGCTGCAAGGGCGACAGCGCTTCCAAGGTTAACCTCGGACTTTTTATATGCGTCGACGGCATCTTGTGTATTGAGAACACAGATACAATCATAGACATCGATGCCATAGACAAGACCGACACTACCGCTTCGAACAGAAAAGGCAGATGGAGAAGACCATGATCCATCAGAGAGACGAGCGATGACAACGCCAGATCCCCCTGCACCGGCGAAATACATGCCTGCTCGGAAGCCAGTGAAGATAGCGAGGCCTTTAGCGTTACTAATAACATTTGAGGGGATTTTACCCTTGTCTGTTGCCTGTTAGATGGGTGCGGTAGGTGAAGTAGTTACTCGGTTACATACCGATGAAGCTTTTGAGGATTCGAGCGCTCTTTTCGCACTCCTCGCGAAGGTCAGCGGTCTTGAACAAGCCCATGTTGTCAATGACTAATTGTATTGAAACAGTGTTGAGTTGGTTGAGTCTTGTGAGTTAATGGAGGAAAAGTGATCCTGAGTTGGAGTGAAGATTGATGTGATTGATTGTGAGACGAGGAAAACGGGGTTTCAACATGATGCTGTCTCGATGCTTTATACGAAAATTATCTTGAAACTGCGCATGATCTTCATCTACAAGACCGTCAGGAATCCTACCTAAATCTGCGTATGCGACAATGCCTCAAGCACAGCCTCAGCTCTTGCTGACTTCTTTTACGACCTCATTTCAGGCATGACACTGTGCTTAATTGACAAATCACAGTAATTGACCAATCAAGGCTTTGAAGCGTATGTAAGCACAGCGTATTGCGGCGTAAAGGCGTATTGAGCGTACACCCTAAGCTTAACCAATAAGCAACCGCTATTTAGCGACCTGAAGAAGGCTAGGTATGCAATGCCAAATACGACTAACCCGGGGAGGAATGAATGTCCTGGAGATTCTTTAGTTAGAATCAGGCACGCGCGGATCAATCGGAGATTCGGTGAGAGTTATGACGGAACTGCCAATATTTGCCTTGTATTGAACCGTGGTGTGAGTTAGATTAATCGCGGTTCATCTAAAGCAGAGTTGCAACAGCACGGATCATCCAAGATCACACGGCCACTTCGCGCATTCGGGACCATTTATTCTCCCTCTTACATAAGAAACCCCACCAAGCAGCTCATCACTCACGCGCATAGAAGGTACATGGTGAAGGTCAATAAGTCTTTTAAATCTTTGATTACAAATGGAAAAAGAAATTGTATATAAAAGCTCTTTTCAGGACGTTTTCCCTTTCTTTCATGTATTATATTGGAGCATGTAATGAGTTATACAGCACTAAAGTCACGCTGGTCATGCATATGCTTAGTCGAGCTGACTTCGCTAATGGCATTATCGTTCAGGTCCTCGCCAGTTGAATCAGTGTCATCCTCCTTCTGCTGACTATGATGCACAATCTGCGTGACGACAGTCTTCTTGATACCCTCGACCTTCTCACGCTGCTTGAGTTCGTACTCATCATCCTCCCCAAGCTCGATATGTGTTCGGTGATGCGCGCTAGCAAGAGTTTGACCGAATCGTGTGCCGTGTGCTCGGGATGCTGCCGTCACCCGTGATCGAGAGCTGTAGTCGCGGCCGCCTCGGTTCTCGTTGTTGCCGGCTCGAACGACCTTTCCGATGAGGTCGGCCATGTTCATTTCGATATGAAGTTTGAGGAGGTAGACAAGAGGATGGAATTGAATGTAACTATAGAGAATTAGCAAACAGATGCAAGTCACTTCTCAAAGGCGTTGGATTTACACAAAGCCGTTCTGTAGAGACATCATGCAGATGAGAAGTACATCGAGAGCAATTGAGATACCACACAAGAACATGTTCATCTGATAAAGTCTGGTATACTTGTGCAGACCGTTGGCAATAAGTCGTTGCTTGACGATATAGATAAAGTAAAAGTTAAGCATGGCATCCATAAGAGCGAAGATGACCTTCTCACATCGATCCCAGATCTCGTTGATGTGGATATAAGCTTCGCTAATCTGAAGTCGAGCAGGGATCCAGATGCAGCAGACACTAATGTTGACAGACAATAGAATGAGGAAGCAGGTCCATTTGAGCTTGGTACCGTTGGATCGAACGACCATTAATAGGGATACTCGGTTGATGATGATCTGGATCAGGCACTGGACCTGTGTTGACCAACAAAGAACTACAATAGGTCAGCAGGATTCCTAATACCCAATACCTGGCTCGTCTTACTAATGGAAAAGAAATACTGCATGCTTGGGGGAATGTCACCCCGAAGATAGAACCAGCAAATAATGCTCAGGACAAAGCTTGAAACGATTTCCATCCAAACCAGCGCGATATAACTGGTGATTCTCTTCCTGCGATTCCACGTAGATCGCGTCTGTCGCATAGCTTTCGCGATGTTGAAGAGTGTGATGCCCAACGTCAAGCCCCAGGCGATGGAAGCGACATTCATGTCGGTATCATCGGGGAGGTCGTCGACATAGTTGTCGGGAACCAGGAACCCTCTTCCTGTCATGGTGGCATCGACCTTTGGTCTGTGAAGCTGAGAATGAAACTGCTAGAAAAAGAATGTGGAATGTTTCTGAAAGAGAAACCCGGGGGAGGCTCTGTGGATTTAAAACAGGCCTTGTCCCTGTAGGATTTGTTGCAGAATGCAGTATTATCGGAGGATTACGATTCCCTGACTAGTAGACCCTTGCTTGCCTTCCCCTAGTCACTACTGATCTGTATTGGGCTCAAGGCGGTTGAACGACGGCGTGCTGAACTAAAGACGCTAGGAAGATGCCGCCACGGGGAACATGAAGAATGAGATTGTGATTCGGAAAGGTAGATGCTGAATGGATGAGGATAATTCTAGTGTTTATGTAGCCCGGCTAGGCTGGGAACCCAGACCAGATGGACAAGCAACTAACAAGGCCTATAATAGTCTGGTCCCTGAATCGCTGGTCTAACTGGCTTCTATGGAAATAACGAATAACGGCTCCCGAGATTATTTAGAGAGAATACTTAGACAACGTGGAGTAGCTTCTAATAATGGGCATGTTCCAGACATGAGATGAAGACCATAGATGTATAATAGGTTAGTTTTGTCGTCTATGGGTAATAATATAACAGTCTATGTAGTCAAGATGTCATGGTGTCATCTCACAAGTAACAACTGTAATATGTCTCAGGCCGAATCCTTATTATCAAATCCTCAATCCTATATATCCCATACTCACACTCACATCGCATTCGATGCCAATACTCATGCCCGGGGTTGAGGCGTCATTGGTGCAAAATTGATCGAGTCAGTTCCCCACCAAAGTTTCGCAGACCCTGATGCAGCTCTCGGGGAGTCGTGGGGGTCGACCCCTTTCCAAGAACTGTTAGTTTCTTTGTTTTTGAATTAGTCATTTTTATCATTTAGCCTTTCAATAGAGATACCCGCTGTCGATCTCCCTTGTTTGATTCCACGCGGCCTCAACGACCAAGACAACCACACGGTGCAACCAAAGCATATCTGAATCAAGCCCCAGAGAACATATAAAGTTCATTGTTCGAGAAGAGTCACATGCTGGCATCTCAAAAAGCACTACAGTATCTTGAGGCGACGCTAATATATCGGCGGCTGACAGCTGACGGTTATTAAGTGGACTTGATTATTTGGTGCCTGCGTATCGCGATTCAAAAGCCTCAGCACGAGTCAACAACAAGCCCCTGGACTTTGTGAGATAGATGTATAACTCGATCAAGAGTACACCTTGGCTACAGGAATGCCGAAGCAGCCGACCAGTCACAACAAGTAATACACTAGGCACGATCCCAAGGTTTGCGGCGCGAGGACAGTCAAATTCGTCCGGGATCAGCAAGGGCATGGTTTGCAAGAGGTCCATGTCATATCCTGCGCGAATAAATGCTTTACCTCACTGGGATTACACAGGGCTCTTGATATCAGGATTTGTTGACGACCTTCACATCATACTTTCAAGCATTGCAAAAAGACGAATGTACATATGGTGAGAGGATGAGGCTTTCAGCCACAAAATTCAATTGTATATGGCACAAACCTTTGGGCTAGATATTGTGCCAATATCTCCTATACGCTATAAAAATACACAAAGGTTATGGCTGGTAATTGACACTACCCGTCTTGATGAAGAAAACTCAAAACGAGTAATTAACAAAGTCCACCACAAAGCACACTAATAGACGAGGTATAGATCATTAAGCAGAGATCTTCCCTAGCCGAAGCAAGTGATGCTGCGAAATTTCCATTATTCATTGTGACGCGAGGCGTTCTTGGTGTTCAGTCGCCCTTGCTCTAATATTGAAGCGCCATGAGAATGGGCCCTTCATGACTCAATTGCCATAAGTCCAACCACCTTGCTGCATACCTAGCTCAGCTTAGTCTCTGGCTGATACTTTCTCTGTCGTGATGCCTTCAAAACCCGTGGATAATGTTTAAATAGGTTGGAAGAATATAAAAACAAGAAAAGGTAAAAAAAGGACCAACGACATCGTCGTTCCAAGATCATTCCGTAGGGCTTATTATAAAACATTCCATCACTTAGCAAGCCGTGGTATTTACTCCCCGTGTTGTGGCTTCGCAACAAAGTTCACACTAAGTATTAGCTCCCCGGGGAGCAGAAAAGTCAGTGCGCTTTGACTTCCGCCGGCCTTGACCTGGCACTATCGGTCTCTAAATCCCAAAATTCGGGAACTGTAACCGGGTAGCCGGGTATATGCAGAGCTACAGATACACTGATCAGCATTGAACACATTCGCCGAACGTTAGGGGCGATCTGATAGGCGTGACGTGAGCATGATATTCATAGCCTCCCCCTCTTTCAATAGCAGATTCATCGCAGATCTTCTAGAACAACTCTCTGGCCATTGAATCGGCTCCCTAGTTACTAACACCTTGGCAGAACTAGTATAAAAACCGTCTACTTGGTCCATTCCAGAGTGGGCTCTGTCCTTCTCGTTTAACCTATGCGAGTAGTATTATATCCTACATAGTAGTAGGCTAACAGTTTGGCTTACTCATCTATATAACTTACGCGTCTAATGTCCTGTGTAACGTCCAGCGACCTTTGGGGGCTTATCTGAGATACCAATGTGCGCCGACTGAGTTGAATTCCACATATATTGTCTCTATGGACGTTCGACATTCTGGATAGTATTCTTGCTCTCCGTTCTGTCTCAAAGCTACATGTTTATGAACGCAGTAAACCATTCTGGATATTAAAATGAATACATCAATGGTGTCATCAACACAGTTTATCAGTTAAAGATAGAGTTGCTACTTCCTAGGTAATTGACTATATGGATTCTACCCCCGAAATGCGATCACGTGATTTGATCCATAATACAAAGGCTGCTGGGAATATCAAATCGGGGCTTGTGATATGCCTGTTAAACTTGCATGGTATGCGCTCAATAAGGTTTCCCATGAAGCTTTATTATTGGCCTTTACGGATACAGCTTGATATATCTCATCACCCAAGTGGTCGAAGACTTCATTACCAAGCTGGTTTTGAAAAGGCCATAATGCTTCTAGACATAATATATTCTATTAAAGTAGTCAGCTTGACGATTAGTTGTCAAAATATCTGAAATTCTGAGATAGGAATGGAATTACACATATTCATTCCTCAAAATCGACCCCAAGTAGAAACGCTTAACTGCACAAACTTCCATGCTACTGTCAAGTAGAGTGTCTGTATGATGGCTTTTCAGCAGGGCCAGGGGCTGCACCAACGTCAATTCTGCCACCAATGCGCTCAGTATCATCAGATCATGGCATTGCTGTTTCACACAAGCTTCGGTATTTTCAACTTCATCTTGTCATGATTTTGCCCCCCACAAAAGGTAGAGACCCACATCCTCAGCTTGAAATGGCTGGTTCAAGATATCATGAGCCGTCATTGAAGCGCGCCAGTAGCATCTTTCAATCCTCATGTAGCTTGCTTTTTATCGATTGTGTTTGTTGATGAGCCTTTCGTAAATCTAATTGTTATAGGAATAAGTCAGGAATACTACTTGCCCCGCAATGTTGCACCATACTATAGGGTGATCTGGTTGGTTAGCCAGGGTCTGTATTTACTTGATGCCATGATCATGCAATGGTGATCAGTTATTGGGCTATAGTCCAGTTAGACATAATACACGTGTGTTGAAGGTCATATAGATACAATCGAATAACGGCGACCTCTTTTAGAAGGATACCAAGATCGGTTCATGAGGCTGTCATGAAGTAATCACTGCCAATCTGCTAACTCCATTCACCAGCATCAATAGTCGAGCAGTGTTGAAGGGACCTAGTTCCCATCTAACAGGTCACCCGGCATAATGTAGATAATTCAAACCTTACACAAGTACCCATGGCCTCAACAATTGTCCCAACAGTAACGATAGACCGGAGTTATCGGAAATGCCACGATACCCATTATTAGCGAAACACGCGTATTTCTTGAGAAATCTCCAATAAATGCATCCATGAAACCACGCACCTCACGAGTCTCGAATTAATTTGCATGTTTCTCCGCACATGCCGGCGTGGAATGACTGATGGCCGCAATGCCGTAGCACTTACCGATTTGCGGCCCGCACATCGCCGCAGCGGCATATAACTTCTTGTTCTGAGTATCATAATTGTGGACAATCAGGTGGTTATCCCACCTTGGACATGTTCGGTAAGGTATCCCCTGGTTGAAATTCTGGTGCCCCCCGTATTTGTTCATCAACGGCAGATCTTGATAGCTTGCCGTTATTGGCCAGCTTGGGGATGTAGAGGGTAGGGTCTGAGTACACACGGGGTTTCCATGTTGAACGTGATGTATCATGCTCCAGATATCATGAATGCTCATGCAGAAACGGGAGATCTCGGCGGCTCGGGCAGTAACGTTGAATACCGCAAAGGTGAACACAGTCTGTGTTTTGTATCTACATACTGGAGTTGAATTCTGGTATAAATTCGCCATGATGTCTCGCTCAAATTCTATCATCCTCCCATTCTCACACAGAAGTTCAACACCAAAAGCACTACTCTCAGCAATAAACATCCTTCAATATGGCTATCACCAAGTACAAGGCCGCTGCAGTCACCTCTGAGCCTGGAGTAAGTTGCAACCCGCACAATCATGAACTGGGCTAACATTACCAAGTGGTTCGACCTTGAGGGTGGTGTTCGAAAGACCATCGACTTCATCAATGAGGCCGGAAAAGCTGGGTGCAAGCTCGTTGCCTTCCCTGAAGTTTGTAAGTCTTGACCATCACTCCCATTACTGACACCATCGTTGACTTATGCCTTCTAGGGATTCCTGGCTATCCTTACTGGATGTGGAAGGTCACCTACCTCCAGTCTCTTCCCATGCTGAAGAGGTACCGCGAGAACTCCATGGCTGTCGACTCTGAGGAGATGCGCCGCATCCGACGCGCCGCCCGCGACAACCAGATCTACGTCTCTTTGGGCTTCTCCGAGATCGACCATGCTTCTCTCTACCTCTCCCAGGTTCTTATCGGCCCTGATGGCTCTGTGATCAACCACCGTCGCAAGATCAAGCCCACTCATGTCGAGAAGCTTGTCTATGGTGATGGCGCCGGCGACACCTTCATGGCTGTCAGCGAGACTGATATTGGCCGTGTCGGTCAGCTCAACTGCTGGGAAAACATGAACCCTTTCCTCAAGGCTCTCAACGTCTCCGCTGGAGAACAGGTTCACATTGCCGCTTGGCCTGTGTACCCTGGTAAGGAGCGCCAGGTTGCCCCCGATCCTGCTACTAACTACGCCGACCCTGCCTCTGACTTGGTTACTCCGGAGTACGCCATCGAGACTGGAACTTGGACTCTTGCTCCCTTCCAGCGTCTCTCCGTTGAGGGTCTGAAGATCAACACCCCCGAGGGTGTCGAGCCTGAGACTGATCCCTCTCCTTACAACGGCCATGCTCGCATCTACCGACCTGATGGTAGCCTTGTTGTCAAGCCCGACAAGGACTTTGATGGACTTCTGTTTGTCGACATCGACCTTGATGAGACTCATCTTACCAAGGTCCTCGCTGATTTTGCCGGTCACTACATGCGACCTGACTTGATCCGACTTCTCGTTGATACCCGCCGCAAGGAGCTCATCACTGAGGCGGATGCGAACGGATCCATTGCCACCTACAGCACCCGTGTGCGTCTTGGCCTTGACAAGCCTCTTGATGAGAAGAAGGCTGAGGAGACCCCCGAGGTGATCTAAGCATGGGTGAAGCTAGCTAAGATGATGATCTCTGGTTACAAATGGGGCAATGTAGGATAAATATGGTGTTAGATATAAATTGCAACCCTTGCGAGAAATAAACATAGAAGTCAATGTTAACAAAGTCCTCTTCGGTTGTGATATGATTCGTAACTACATGCTGCCGTTAACCAGAACATTCTGCTCACAGCACAATGCCATTATAATCGATGTAAAAAGTTCCTCCAGACACAGACTCGGAAAATGCTCATAATAGCGTCCTCCCGTGTAGCTAATCCGCTTGACGTGAGGAGATCCACTAATCTGTCTACGAAATGAACTTCTGTATCTATTGTCCTTACTGTTTGTTCTTAAAGATTTCAACTAGCAGCTCCTCGGATAGTAGCAGGCTCGCTCTCTTAATAAAAGTTATGAAAATATCCAGAGCCATTAATTACAGTAATATACTGCCTGTATAGAATTAAATAATACAAAGGTCGCCTAGAAGAAGAAACTCTATATTGGAGTGGAATTCGCAGTTTAAGATTAAGCTATTATTAAAATAGAAAGGGGACTATTATTATAATATAAATAGATATTAGTTAAGTAATAATATTAAGAAATAACTTTAAAGTTTATAATAGCCTTATTATTATATAAGTCTATTTAAGTTTAAAAGAATAAGTAAGATATTATAAAAAGAAATTTAAATAATATTAATAAATCTATACTTTAAATATATAACTCGAGGTTATTATAATATTATATTAGCTATTTAATATAACTTACTTAATATAAATTACTTAGCTTTAAGTAACTTATTTAAGAAAATATAAGCTCTCTCAATCCTAATTCCTATACTCTCTCTAATGCAGATTGCTAGTTATTATAGATTATAACAAAAAGTAATAAAGAAATTACGCAATCGACCACGCCAGGAGTCGAACCTGGAATCTCTAGAGGGGTCAGTTACTCAGAACCGAAATCTAGCGCCTTAGCCATTAGGCCACGCGGCCATCTTATTGGATATTAAGTTTGGGAAGTAGCATTATATATACCCTTCTTAAAATAGAGAAACTAGTATTCTCTTTATATACTTAAGGAAAGATAGGCAGGGTATTTAGAGATATGCCGCGTCTTTATAGTAATATCTTCTTATTATTATATTTTATATCTAGCAGTAGGGATCTATCTGTATTAGTTGTTCTTTTCTCTTCTGCTATGTCTCATTCGCACCTGATATAGGAATCCTTTGAAATACGCTATAGGCAAGGAATCTAAGTGATAATTTGCAGTTTATTTATAATAAGATCAGTTTTACTGCAAGTGGCCCTAAGATAACCAGGCAGTGGAATATTAATGCGAAATAACTCGAAGCCGCCCTATGCCTATGGTCTTGGTCGATTGAAGTGCGGGTACCTGGACGGTATGATTTCCATTTTGAATCCATCGCTGTCGACATATGATATGTTGCGAATTGGTTCAAGAAAAGGTCTTCTTGTTAATATCCATACCTCTCATTCATGTATGACGTTACCATACAAGGTGAATAATAACATATCTCTATATCGGTTACATAAGGTTCTCAATTTCACTTCTCATGCTATAGTATTGACTTACAAGCAACTACATTACTGCACACAAAGCTCCCCCCATAGCTATGCGGAAGAATTAGTATCAGGGCGTTGAACACAATGGTTCACTCACCACCAGCAACTGCACCCGTGACAACCCCTTTCATGACACCACTGACGATGTCTTTTGTGTACTCTTGAACTTTCCGATGATTCCTGCGACTCTTTTCGGCATCTCTTCGAGCCTCCAATAAAGCTCTCTGATGATTCTTCGTACGACGTGCGACCAGTTGTTGCTTCTCGGGTTGTTTTGCGAGGCGAGCCACCTCGTTCCGGAGTGCGTCGCAAGACTCTTTTACGTCTTGTAACATTATCTCTTTGTCCCGAGCCTCAGCCTCAAATTGTCTTCGGAGCTGGATAACTCGTTGCTTGAGTGCGTCTGTTTCGGATCGGTGTAAATCTGCCATGGTCTTTATCAGAGTCTGGCGGTTCCTTTCCGTCTTTTGGATATCCCTGTTCACTTCAGCCTTCAGCTCTCGTAGTTGAAGCGCATACGCCTTATCCGATTCAGATGTTGTTCTTTTCATCTCAGTCTCAAGTCTCTTGAGATGACTCTGTTGTTTTTGAGAATCTTTGCGCAGGTATTCTGCGGCCACGATTCCTGCCGCTGTCCCCCCTAGACTCTTCCCCTCATCAACGATCTCTCGCTGTATTTGGAGTACATTGGGTGTGTATGTGTCCATTTGGCGAATAAGATAGTCAATTATGCGTTGTCCTGATTTCGTCTGACTGCGCTGGCTTTGGTGGCCTTTTTCGTAGTGTCGAAACAGCCGTGCTCCTTGAGCTACGAGACCGCCGAAAAACTCTTCGTTTGTCAAAAGCTCAACCTCTCGTTCTTCAAGAACCTTCTTTTCGGTCAGACTAGGAGATTCGGGCCACATGGTTGTGACAAGGACGAGATTGTTGTACGACGAAAACCCAGCAATAGCCTTGAGAAGCCCTAGGCTTCCGAGGTTTGATCCAGCCATGCGGTTATTTGAGATTGGATATAACATTATGATCCCGTGGATCCTCACTCCATTCGCATATGATGCACCAAGGTAAGTTGCCAATATCTCGAGTGTGTCAATATCGGAGCGAGTTGTGTCGTTGAAGCCTGGAGTGTCTATAAGGAAGATACGTTGTCCATTTTTAGTGTACTGGAAAACGCCCATAGAGTTGGTGCCTAATCATTAGCAAGGATTGTTCGTTGAATAAGAGAAAGATGGTCGTCGAATGACATGTATGCAACAAAATATTCGTTTTCGCACTCACAAGAACAAAGGCCATGGCCTACAACCACTCTATGACCTGTGCAATTGGAAACAAATGTGCTCTTTCCGGCTCCTGTCATTCCAGTAACAAGGAAGAACTGGTCTCCTGGCTTCTGCTGGTTAAACCCGAGAAATGTTCTGAAGGACTCAGCTTGATCAACTAGCGTTTCAGCGTCAAAACTCGGAGTACCCATGTTGAACAAGCCTATAGTTACTATCAGAGATCCCAAGTAGTAAAGCAACTTGGTAGACACTTTTAATAAGAGGGAAGGAGCACTTGCAACGGATTGGTATCGTAAAGAACACTTCAACTTCTCAGTGGCGTGGACTTTTTAAGAGTCACACGAAACTGTCTTGGACAAAAGTAGCATTTTGTGGGCTGTGTCGTGGCCAACGAGCCCACCAAGAGAGCTACAGTATGTGTCTCGAACAAGGTGGGTGCATATGCATGCATGTTGTGTTATGTGCTGGTCTCGCTGAGTCAGATCGTAGTCAACCCAAAGTCATGCGAATGACGTTGAATCCATCTAAAAGCTCGTTTCGAAAGAATGGGATTCTGTATATGATCCAAATCCGATAGGTTTATGTTACTTTGTATACTTGACGCACATGGCTCTGCATTTGTTGTAGGATAATGAAAAGCTGCACTGAATCCATCTGTCATCGGCTGATCAAGAGAAGATGACTGCATAGAGTGGCTGCAGGGAGACCCAATAATGACAAGGCGCAGACAAACGAGGCTGTAACCAGAAATACGACCCTATTCATGGATTTTAACCACCTGACTCATAACTCCACATTTCGTCTCGGAATGGTCGCGCATATAAGCAGAGAATTCCCCGCGTTGCCAACCAGGCAGCTGTCTTGCGCCTGTATTGAACAAATCGTGAGCAACAGTACCACTATCTAGTCTGCTACTTTGGCTACAATTAGTATTGTGAAATTCCCTCGATCAAAAAATAAATCAGCAGTTTTCCCAGGAAGTCCAGCATGCCTCCGCCCAAAACCTTTCGTAGAGGCCACGCCCCTCGGTAAGTGAGACATGAAGATATATGTCACCTAGGTTAGGAGTCTAATAGTCAAAGACCCAATGATGCTTTCATCGCCTTGATGGGCATAACTGGTACGGGCAAGAGCTCATTTATATCTAAATGCTCCAAAAAGTCTGTTGCGATCGGACATGATATGACATCATGTAAGCTCACCAGGCAAGCTTAGATTCCCTTGGAGACATTTTTTAATGCATGATAGGTACATCCATCGTTGACGTCTACCCCTACGATGTATCATCCAACTTCACTGTATACCTCATTGACACCCCCGGCTTCGATGACACTGGTAAAAGTGACACCGAGGTTCTCAGTGAGATTGCTGCATGGCTGACAGACTCATACAAACACAAGATTCGTCTGCACGGGATTATATATCTCCACCGAATCTCTGACGTTCGCATGCAAGGCTCAGCTAAAAAGAACCTAGTCACGTTCAAAGAGCTTTGCGGTAGAGAGGCGCTTAAAAAGGTTGTTCTGGCTAGCACCATGTGGGACATAGTTCCCCAAGAGAAGGCTACCAAGCGAGAGCAGGAGCTCAAGGACACCCCGGAGTTCTGGGGCTGGATGCTTTCAAAGGGGAGTGCAATTCATCGATACAACAACACCGCGGAATCTGCTAGAAAAATTATCCTCTCTTTAGCTGGCCACAATGCACCCATAGCCACCAGCTTGCAAAAGCAGATGGTGGATGAAGGAAAGACTCTAGACGAGACGTCCGCCGGCCAAGGTCTCAAGAGTCAGCTTCTCAAAGAACGGAAAAAGTTTGCCAAAGAACGCCAAGAGCTTCAAGCTCTGATCAAAGCGGCAAAGAAAAAGAAAGACACTGACACGGAGGAGGCTCTACAGGAAGAGAGCGATAGATACGCCGTCTTAATCAAGAAGGCAGAAGACGACGTCAAAACTCTAAAGACGACTATGGAAAACCTGATCGCCAAGCGAGATCTGCGCGTCGCCGAGATGACAAAAGAAATAGAAAACGTGCAGACTGTATACGATACGAAGTTCTGGCTTATTAAAATGGAAGAAAGAAGTTTGAAAGATGAAAAGGCCAAGTTGGAGAAGCAACGGAAACTTCAATTCCAGAAACTACAAGGGAATCCAAAGCCTCAGGCTTCATCGGCCAGCACTCCAGAGACTCTTCCAAAGATATCGGGACAACTGCCACGGAAGGGAGGGAAGGGCAGTCCAGCCACCAGTATCTTGATTTCTGTGTGTATAAGCAAATCATTCTACTTCTTAGAGAGCCCCAAGTGCTGGAGTAGGCAAGTTTACGCTGAAATCACGGAGCATCGAGTATATTGCTGATAACACGACAAAAGTAACGACACTCAACTCGAAGAGTTCAAGGATAAAATGCGGATGAAACTCGGGCATATAAGAGCGGTGGATGATCAAAACACGACGTGGATTGCTTGCTACGAGAAGGATGCATGGGGTAAGACACTAGATGATTTGAATGGCATTGATAAGAAACTAACAGTAAACAGACTGGTCACTTGGGTTTGAACAGCATTATACCGCACTAGCCGATAAAATTCGATCCAGTGGGTTCAATGCTGTAGACGTATGTGCACTTGGCCCTGATGGACATTACTACACCAAGACGAAAGGATTTTGCTCCTACGACGGCTCAAATGCGTTCCAGAAAACGATTAAAAACATCAAAAAGAACGGCTGCAAGGTCAAGGCCGTTTCGTTTGGACACGGCGACTCGTTCATTATTTCTTACGGGTTTGATAATGGCCGCCTCGGGTGGACGCACAATCTCGAGGGCCTTTACCCAAGTCTTAATAAGTTTCTCAAGAAGAAACAGGCAGAGAAAGGAATCAGCATCCATGTAAGTGGCGAAGTATGCGGTAGTCACACCGTGACACTTACATCTTTATAGGCTGTTTCACTTGACGCCTTTAGTGAGACGGATTACCTTGTTCTTTACACTGATAATGATGGAAGAGACATGACTAAAGTCAAGTATAAGTCCTTTTGTTCTGATACGGATACTCGTCAAGCAATAGCTGCCTGGTGGAGGACGACTACAAAGGTAGAGAAGGTTCATGAATCATAAGCATGCATTTAGTTTCACTTTTAATAGATTATTCTAATTGACTCTGAAATCAATATACGAGATTTCAATCCGAGGCGTGAAACCCTGCTGGGCTCTTTGAAGTCGGCTGCAGCGGGACTTGGCAATTGGATAGCCCTCCGTATCTTCTCTTGATACGCCCGGTCACATTAAGTAATTGACGCTCTATAAATCTCAGTCACATCTAGAACGCATAGGCCTCTATGTCTCCTTTTATCCGTTACTGAGAACTAGACTAGGGGCGCAGGCATAGTTGACTACTATGGAAGAAGCTGCACGATTTTAATCATAACTACAAGCTCCTAATGCAAGACCCTGCTTGGTTTCATTTACTCTCTAAACGAAAATTCACAGACCTACTTCAACAGGCCATCTTTGGCTTCTACAAATCTTTTACATTGTGAGCTCTTAATGGAATCTATAGTGGCAACATCCCTTATGATCGGAAACGGCATGGTATGTGTCACAGTCCCCCGGCTGTCAACCAACATGTCTGTATATCTAGATACATTTAGTCGTTGTATATTGAATCTGCTGTCTGAAACACTTAATAGAGTTGTTACACGGTATCCCACAGCATCACTGATGCTCCTCTGTCTGAGCGCTTTCCTAAGACATGCCGACTTTTAAGATTGTTATGTTTTGTTCATGGCAATAACATCTTCCTGGAGCTATCAGTCTAGACATTAATTTAGGCCCAACAGAAGTTACACCATGGACATCAGTTTCAGCGTGTCAAACCAGAGTTTGACAGACATCGACTTGTTCATGCATGGCCCATGGTGACGATCGACTACAAGGCAACGGAGGCGAAGTGAAACGAATTTGGTACGCCGCATCACAGCTTCTGTTAGACTATCAAAAGGCTATGAGTAATCTCGCATCTTGCATTGGACTGCTAATTGCCATTAAACAGAAAACGCCAGTCAGTGTTTCAAACACTTAGCCCTGAAGCTGAGAAGCAGATCTTATGAGCTGTGGGTATCATTTAAAACACCCTTTAGTTACAGGTAAATATTTATCCATTTTAATAGTTACCTATGTAGTCAAGACTATGTCTTTAGTTGCATTACATAATACGGGTAGTGGCCGCATGACCTGTTCATGACTAGCACTAGTCTCATGAAGCAAAGTTTGAAAGGTGGAATTCGTATTCATAGTCTCACAAAGAAAAGCTTGAAAGGTGGGATTCGTATTTATTTATCATAGCATGTTATAGTTTAATTACAGTTATGCTCGCTGAGTCAAAGACAAAATACCTCAACTATTTGAAACGAGGCTATAGAGTCGTAGATCTGCCTCTCGACCAATTAGCTGGAGGTAACCTCCCAAATTATCATACAAACACTTTAAAAAGCAGGCCCACAGCCCCATTTCAGATAGTCAAGTTTTTACGGTACCTTCTTTACAGGCCGAATAAGGAGTCAGCCAAATTCTATAAGTACCAGTAATTCTCAACCCCATCCATTCATTATAATCTTCGGCCTCTCAGTGTTACTCGCTTCAAAATTCAACTTCAAGCTTCAACCTCCTACTCTCAATATGAAGACCTCTACTATCATCTTGACATTTGTCGCCCTTGTCGCTGCAGCTCCAGCAGCTCCTGTCAAAGAGCGGGATATCAACAATGATCCAATGAGATCGGGTGGCATCCCCTGTAGTCAGAGGGGAAGCTCTGCGGAGACAAACTGCCATCCCAATGCTCAATCAGGCAACAGTCCTTCTCGTGGCTGCAACCCCAAGGAACAGTGCCAGGGGCATGGTGCCGCAAAGGCTTGAAGGGACTCGGTAAGTATCCTGAGAAACAGTATTAGGATGGATATATATCTAACTATCATAGCAAGAATCCACCGCCTGAGTTTCCGCACTATATTCCCAATACCTAGATGAAGTCTTTGTTATCATCACACCAGTCGGTTTTCCCCTTATTATTGTTTTAAAGGTGGCAGATCCCAAGACTTTCTGGATTTAGACTTCATGAATATAACTCAGCTTGGATATATATCTCTTGTGCATTTCTGGTCTATGCGTGAATTTGAGACTGAAATAATATTGTTGTCAAACAATATATCATTCAGGTGAGACATTGGAGTTGTGACTTTATGTCCTCAGTGCTGTTTGCTTGAGACAAGGTAAAGTAGTTTCCGTTTTTTCATCCCCTCACCCACTTAGCAGCAGCCTCTCTGGCGGTTCATACTTGGCCTATGGCCCAATTAGCCACAATCTACTATCCGTGGCAACTTATTCCTAAACCTGTTAAGAATTCTGACGTAGGAATTGTTTCAAGGCTTTGATTATATTAGCAACCTTGGCGTCTTTGCCCTAAATGTCGTCGATGTAGTATACACAGTTTTGTGGGCATGGGTGCCGAGCATCCAAAGTATTACCAGCATCCGCTTCCTCCTTCCCGAACCATGTAGGATGTGGGAAGACCAAGTTTTCACTAAGAGTCAGAGGCATTTGCATCAAGAGTTAGAAGCACGAGTCTTCTCTACGGCCAAGTCCCCAACAAAAGTCCCAGAGAAAAAAACGCGACTTACTTGTAATTGGAAAGATTGCAAGCATAAATATGCAGACGAAACTCAACACATGTGAGTGGCCATCAGTATACTATGTTGATAATCAAGGATCTTGCTCGACATTATTTATTCTCAGTCAGCATATGAAACACGTCGATGGCTAACCCAACTGTAAGGCTATAGCCAAGTAAGATCCGACTTCCCAGCTGGCATCATGACTCTCAAAGGCCACCCCTTCGCCTGATGGATCTCCCCTACGATCTTTTGTAACCATGTCGTCGCCAGAACTGGGAAAACATACTCAAACCTCTCTCTCATGACAACCTCCACCGCAATATCCCAAGACTGCTTCGCAGCATCCTCGTTGCCCAGGGCTATATGGGCATGAGCCATTGATAGATACACGATAGCCGTAACCCAACCATGCCTTGAGTTGAAGATCGATAAATTTTCTATTGTCTGGCCGATGAGTTGCCAACCGTGTAATGCTTCGGAAAAGATAAGCCGTACGTGTGGGATTCGCGCAGAGAGGATTAGCCGGCGTACGCGAAGCACTTGATCATTTAGATCATCTAGCTCAGGTGGTTCAATGCTAATTAGCTCTTGAAGAACTGTTGCTGCATCATCAAGACGTCCAAGTCCTATATAACCTTCCGCCCTTGCCATGGATAACCTTCGGAACGGTCGGCCTTTCCTGACTGTCATGCCGTCGAGTTCGACTTGGATGACCTGGAGAGCCTTTTCGTATTCATGGAGCTCGCAGTGAATCTCTGCGAGTCTCGTGACGATGAGCAGTCGTGTATTTGGCCTAATCGGTATCGTTGAGTTGAGCCACAGGTGTTGTTCAAGGGATGCTTTCGTGGTATTGAAGTCTCCGATCGAATGGAAATATTTGGCTGCCACGCCTTGAAGTCTTCGTGTCACTTCAATCTCAAACGTAGAAAGAGGATGAATTCCCTTCCAGTTATATATAGTCGAGACAACATCTCTCTCATACCGATGAATTTTGTTCTCTATGTTAGAGATGTGCAATCTTCCTCGTAAAGCGTTGTCGGATCGAGTGTTTCCTTCGTGGTCTGCTGCAAGAAACTCAAGTATCAAGGCATCTGATCTCTCAAAATTACCATCAATTCTAGATATGATGCTATCAAATAGAACGACTGAAGCTTGAAAGTAGAAGGACATGTTTTTGCGCAGGAGTGACTTTGCGCGTTCGACCGCGGCCTGACGAATTGTGAAGAGATCTCGCTCGCAGAAAAAAAGCAAGGCTTCGATTACAGGTGCTCTAAGAGATGATGGGAGCCTTTTTTGGTTTGTAGCTTTTTCAAGGAGCTTCCACGCAGCTTTCTTCAGAGGCAATGCCCTATGATACAATATGTTAGTCAACATCAAAGGTTACTCGAGTGAAGCATACCAATTGACTTTGCCTTCATAGCAAGGAGGACATGAAAAGCACAGTAGTTTCAGAGCCGTCGTTCCCCAATCTTCCACTGTCTGTGGTGACAAGCGGTTGGAAAGCTCCTTTTGAATCTCGGGTTGGAGAGACCAAACAACCGTGCCATCTTCCAAAGTGCGCTGAATAACTTTAGGTCCCTGGCCTAGCTGCGAGAGATGATCATCACTGGATAGCAACGCAATGAAATCAGGGCTGAATCCGAACTCGGCGGCAGTCGTGCTTTGTATCTCTCCCTCGTTTGTCCAGCGTCTCATGGGGATTCGTACGCTTTTTAGCAGATCAATGGGTACCTCGTCGCCGCCGAGGGTAAGAAGGAGGAAAAGACCTTGCTCGGATGGTAATAAGCAGTCTCCATATTCTGAGAGCAAGTTACGATGTGAGAGAACGAGTGATGGATCTGATATGTGTTAGTCCTGGCTGTAATGCTCCGGGTGGTGGTGCTAACCATCGAGTTGGTCCGTAATGAGACGCTGCACGAAGAGGTCCATATTTGGGGCGTCGGAGCCAAGATTTTGGATATGATTCAAGGCTTCATTGTCGTCCATATTTAGGTACCTCTCATACCTGACGCTGTCAGTTTGATCGACTGGCGAGGTCAGTGGGCGTACTTACGTCGAAGCCGGGATCTCTAGAGGAAGCCAAAGGATTGACCCAATCCCTCCAAGCCTCCGTGCAATCTTGATGTACTTGCTGCCCGCATAGCGTAGCTCCGATAACGTACGCCCTTGAGTGAGAGTTGCTACATCATGAGATGTCCACGCATTGTCATCCAACTTGGATCTCAAGAATATCGTAACACAAGCAATCCGCCTCCGAAGCTCTTGATGAAGCGCATCACCAGCCAACGACCAAAAACCCTTGGTATCATTCTTAAACGCATCATACACCCTCCCAAGCTTTGTGAGATCAATTGACTGGAGCGATAAGATCTTTGAAGTCCGTTGGTTACTAGGGATAATCTGATACCGAACCTCCTTTGCGAGGGATTTATTCCTGGCAAGGATAGCCCGGACCGCCTCGAGGTGTTTATTCAGCCGTGACGCAAGGCCCGAAGCCGTTTTCGGATCAAAGTTATCAATCAGTTGATCGATGCAGCCGCATAAACAGGCCATTGTAACCCAGGTTTATCAATCATGCAGCGATGTTGGATTTTTCACAGTGAAAAGGGAGGAAATTGCAGGTTGTGGTGGGCCTTGGTGTCTCACTGTGATAAATTGTCGCTCCGATATCACGCCGTTTCGGACAGACTAGCTGTTTTTGGGTGTGCCAAGGGGGTTGACAGAGGGAGCGTTATCAGATTTCGAAGTTGTAAAGTCACTGTTGAGAGGAAGACGTGTTTGTGAGGGTGATATAAGTTGGTACTGAGGCTGAGAAGTGTGACAGAAAAACCATAAAGACAAATTCCTTTGAATATTCTACTTTTCCTCCCTTTTCCCCTTCTAATTAACGTTCAATTGCTCTTCCGACTCACCTTCTATCGAATGTCTACCGAAAGGTCGAGACTCAGCTTAACGACACCTCGCGTTAGCGACAACACCAAGTGGACCCTTAGCTGAACGACGAAAAAACCTTGTTACGAACATGTAAACAGACCCACTGGAGATGGATCTGATAAAGACCTGACAGCCGGTCTTTGATCTGATAATCTTTCTCTAGGCATCTCATCTCGTCTTTGAGTCAGTCTGCAACGATGGAGTCTTCAAAGGAGCCCAAGACTGAGACCGTCTCACCCCTGTCTGACCAATCAGACAACGGGGACGACCATGGCAAAAAGCCTGTGCCCCTGAGCATGAAGATCCTTTCTGTCGTCATTGTTAGTATGATTGGCTTTGGCGGGCACTGGAGTAGTGGTGTCACTGGTGCTCTGAAGAGTACATTGAAGAAGGTAAGTAACTATGCCTGACTCGAGTTACTCAACTAACATGTATAGCAACTTCACATCTCCAATACACAATACGCCATTCTCGACACGAGCGAGAACTTCATCAAGACAGCTCTCATCCTCTTCAGTGGTATTCTCACAGACCGATATGGCGGTGCAAGTTCGTACACCCGCACCCACCAATAATCTCCTCTAACATATCTCAGGCACCATGCTCTGGGGAAACGCCATATTCAGCGCCGGCGCAATCCTTGTCGCAGCCGCAACCCAAGTCCGCAGCTACAAATTCATGATCGGCGGCGTAGTGATCCAAGCTCTCGGTGATGTCGCAACCCAAGTCGCACAGTATAAGATCTTCTCGTCCTGGTTCCCACCCTCCTCCGGCTTCGCATCAACACTCGCCTTCGAACTCGGCATTGGAAAGATTGGCTCCTTCGTTGGAAAGGCCACTGCTAATGTCATAGCCAAGAACATGGGTAATTTCAGCTGGGCGTACTGGATGGCCGTGTTCATGAACCTCTTCACCAACGTTGCGACGCTGTTCTTCTGGTGGTTTACGCGCTGGTGCGAAAAGCGATATGCGGGCACCAGAGATCCTGCTACGGGGGAGAAACTTACTGAGAGCAACAAGAAGTTTGAGATCAGGAAGATGCTTACGCTTCCTTGGTCTTTCTGGTTTGTTTGTCTGTTCTCCCTCTTCCAGACATCAACGGCAAATATTTTCTCTACGAATAGCACTGAGCTGGCGGAGCAGCGCTTCAAGATCTCGGCTGTCAAGGCGGGCTGGTACGCTTCTGCATCGCAGTACCTTGGCTTCTTCTTTGTGCCGCTTATTGGAATATTCGTCGACATGTTGGGACAGCGTCTTACAATCATGCTTGTCTGCGGTTTAGGGATGCTCTTGTCTATGTGCCTGGTGGCTTGGGGGCCGACAGTTTCTGGAACAGCTGCCAGCTTTGGCATCTTTGCGGTTGCCAGTTCATTCGGACCTACAGTCATTATTGACAGCATACGCACGAGCATGTGGTACCAGGAAGTATTCGGGTCAGGATACGCCATCAAGATTGCCATTAACAACAGTATGACGATCATTGTCGGCGTCATCGCTGGCGTGATACAAGACCGCGATAACAACAGCTACAACAACGTGACAATCCTCTACGTTACCCTAGCAGCCGGTTCGGTCGCTGTGGCATGCATGATGATGGCTCTAGGCTTCGCAAACGATGTGCTCGGACAACTGCAATGGAGTCGTAAGAAGAGAGTTGAGAACGGTCACATCATTAACGCCAAGAAAGAGGAGTTTGAGAGTGAGGGTCACGCAGAATGGAACCGCAAGTTGGGACTCGTCAACTTTTCTGCTGTCATCATTCTTATTCTTGGCGCGTGGGCGGCTTACTTCTGGGGCTTGGCTACCAAGAACACATATTGAGAAAAGTCTGGGGTAAAATAGGACCATACTTTTGGACGTATCTGGTGTATGTGTACAGGCTATCGCATCACCATGGTGTGATGGAACTTCTAGACCAATGGTAAGAAAGGTCACCCGACTCAAAAGCTCGAGGCAACGTGATACTTATATACTTCGAACAAATTAATATTACTACCACTTCTATTACCCTGTCATGAGGAGAGTCGGGGTTGTCTCCGCGTCCTGTCGGGGTAGTGGATATCCCAGACCAGTACCCCCAACTGACTGTGCATAATGACCAAGTTACCCTACATCCAAGGATTATTTATGAAAGTCTTGGCTATTTGCGGCTCCGACTTTTCCCTTTTCTTGCAGAGCCAAGATAGGGCCAAGAATCATCCCACATGCCGTCTCAGATAGCCGTGACATCTCGCCACGAGCAAAATTTTCTTCAGCCAGTTACAGTTGAATCAGAAAATCTGACGGTTGTATTCACATACCGGCTACGAATTTTGGGTTACGCGCCCCGGGCGAAGGATTTTAGTTGTGGGGATACCTAGACCCTGCTGCAAGACGTATCTTGGAGAAAACATGGAATAATGCAAGGTGCGTAACTCGAGATGGTTACATCTACGGATACACCGAAGAGATTTATGGCCACAAATACATAGTATGTACTATATAGCTGTGATTTAGTACTTCAGTACGGAGTAGGTAGTATGGAATCAGTGATATGTTATACATCTCACTCCGACGTTTAGCCGACATTTACTTGGCAGTATGTTCGCCTATTGGTAGTTCACCGAGATATCTCGGTCAGCTCACCAGTCATTCTATCTATCCGCATAGCCATTAATTAAAAATAAAATAAACTCTGTTCCCCTCAGCTTCCCCGAAGCATGTGGAGCAGAATAAGAAGGTTGGGGGAGCAAAACCCCACGTCGCTGTTACTGCAGCAAGGAACTTGATTCATGACTTCTCCTCTGCAGGCTACAGCCAAGACTCAACGTTAATATCGCAAGCTTCCAGACCTCGGCACCCCGAATTTCCCCGTGGGTCGCCAAGCTTAAAAGAGGCATTTTCTACTCCACGTTGGATGGCTGACCGCATGTAATCCTAGCTGCTTATTGGAGGTGGAACGACAACGAGCGGGGCGTCATAGTGAGGGGATTTCGCTTAGAGGGAACCCCAGATATGTCTTGGTCTGGGCGAATCGGCGGCAGTTGAGGTGGTCACCGACAATAACAAGCCCAGGATAGCTGAGAAGTATATCACGCCATGCTCAAAACATCGATTTGGAGAAGTTGGCATAGTCTAAGAGGACTGTGAGACTGTGATAGTCTATTTTCTCAATATTTCCAAACATTAACTGATAATTCCAGTAAACAATTCTAAACTAGGTACTCCAAATTTGAGTCCACCGAAATTGGAACAACCATCACATCTTCCCCCACATTATAACCATGCGCTTGGCTTTTGCTTGGCTTCTCTTGGCCTCAAGTCTTTACACAAGCCAAGGCTCTTAGCACCTTCTGTTACAAGAAAAGATGCTCCATTTCTCGAGTCGTCAGTTTTCTTCCATGGTTCACCAAGATTTCCCCGCAGTCTTGACGCAGCACCCTGTCTCATTTTCTCTCTGTGGAGTTATCGTCATGGGGGGGCAAGCATCAGGAACTTATAAAGAAGAGCGGATCGTCAGATTTTTCTATCCTGTTCGGTAGACAGACGTTTTCCTTCTGTCCTCCTCCCCTCCTCCTCCTCCTCCTCCTCCTTCTCTCTCCCATTCTCGTGTCTCAAAATGTCTGATGAAAAGCCCACTGTTGGTGGTGAGGACCACAAGGAGATTGGCGCTCCTAACGTCGACGCCCCTTCAATCGCACAGGAGAAGGTCGTCGAGGGCTTTGCCGACATCAACCATGTCGCACGTCTTGGGTTGGAGAATGCAAACGAGTTGGAGAAGAAGATTGTCCGCCGACTTGACATGTTTATGCTGCCTCAGCTCTGGATCCTCTACATGTTCAACTACCTCAACCGAACCAACATTGCACAGGCGCGTTTGAACACCTTCAATCAGGATCTTAACCTTGGAGAGGGAGACTATCAGGTATATTCACCCACTGGTAGTTTGTTGAGACGGTCGCTAACTCATGACTAGACTGCAGTTGCTGTTCTGACTGTCGGCTATATGCTTGCTCAGCTGCCCTCCAACATGTTGATCACCCGTGTCCGACCCTCCGTCTACCTCCCTGTCGCTGCCTTCATCTGGTCTGCTATTTCGGCAATGACTGTTCTTTGCACCAGTGCTGGTGGCCTCTGGGGTGTCCAGTTCGTTCTTGGTATCGTCGAGGCACCTCTGTTCCCTGGTGTACGTTCTCGTCCTTCAATCTCCTCGCCAACTCAGCCACTAACTAACATCTTCTCAGGCCGTCTTCCTCATGTCCTGCTGGTACACCCGTCGAGAATTCGCCCTCCGTGTCGCCCTCCTTTACTCTGGTCTTGTTCTCGCCCAGGCCTTCTCCGGTCTTATTGCCGCTGGTGTCTTTGCCGGCTTAGACGGCCCCATGGGTCTTGCTGGTTGGAAGTGGTTGTTCATCCTCGAGGGTGCTGCCAGTGGTTTCTTTGCCATCACTGCCTTCTTCGTCCTCCCCAACTATCCTGACTCCCCCACTGGTGGTGCCATGCGATACATGACCGAGGACATGCGCAAGCTCGCTGCTGCACGAATCCTCGACGACAGAGTTGAGTTCTCTGAGAAGTCTTCTGTCATGCACGGACTCAAGCTTGCTGTTACCGATCTCAAGCTTTACATGTTCCTGTTCATGAACATCTTCATTACTTCGTCTTACGGATTCAACAACTTCTTCCCCACCATCGTCAACGGTCTTGGCTTCGGTACCAGAGTCACTTCTCTTCTCATGACTGCTCCTCCTTATGTCTTCGGAACCCTGTGCACTTTCTATGTCTCATGGGACTCTGACCGCAGAAAGGAGCGAGGTCTGCACATCATCATTCCCCTCTCTTGCTCAGTCGCCGGCTTCATCGTCACCGTTGCCACTGGTAATGCTGCAGTTCGATACGCCATGACCTTCCTCTATGCTGCTGGTTGCTTCTCTGCCAACACCCTGCAGTACACCTGGGCTGTCTCAACCCTTGGTCAGACTCCTGAGAAGCGAGCTGCTGGTGGTGCCATCGTCAACATCTTTGGCCACTTGGGTAACGTCATCTCTCCTTACTTCTTCCCGGATAGAGACGCTCCCCGATACACTATGGCTATGATCCTGCAGATCGTCTTTGCAGGCCTTGGTATCACTCTGGCATCCATAATCAAGTGGCACTTGACCAGAAAGAACAACAAGATGCGAGCTGAGGCCGACCGTATTGGCATTGACTTCAACCCTTTCACTACTTAAAGCGCTGGATTTGGAAAGCAATGCATTGGCACAAGTATTGGGTAGAATGATAAGAGTATAGTCAGAATAGGTTGCCCACCAAACTAAGTCGATCGTTTGCTTTACAAAGAGATACGTGCCGCACCTCCTGATTGTTTTCCTTACTTCTATCATGAATCCATGGATCGTGAATCATTCCACCGATGGTATGTCTCTAGATCAAAATGCAGCGTTAAATATGTCCTTGAAGAGTCTCTAATGTAGGATGTGGGAAGACCAAGCTTCATGTAGCAAGCACCATTATAAAGTATGACTCCAAGCTAGGTCCGCCTTACTAGGTTCTTCAGGGCTCAAGGCATGGGAAATGAAGTCAACCATCCAAAACTTAGGAGCCCAATTAGCCCAATGACCCCCCAAGATATAATTTGGTCTTTTCGTAGTCTGGCGGCAAGATTAATGCATCCACTATCCATCTCTCGTTGCTGCGCCTTTTCATATCGCCTTGGTATACATACTGGCAAGGTCTATTCCATAAAGCATAAGCACATTAGACGCGTTAGGCCAGCATTACCACAGGTTACCCATCCAAAGCATATTTCCTAAGACTCAGTAGCAGGTGTCAACTAGCCGGTTTCTATAATATCGTACTTTCATAATTAATCATCCATCACAGAATCTCAGCCTCGATAAGCATCTCATACTGTTGAGGATCAGGCCAAAAGTTGACAATCTTAAATCCAGCCCTTGTCAACAAATCCTCCCACTGGCTCTTCGTACGCTCGGAAGCAGAAAGGAGAGACATCATCTGAACATCCATGGTAGTTTGGCTCATACTAGCTCCAGTGGGTGGCACCACGATATCATAGATGATGAGCTTTGAATAGCCCTTTGTCATGGCATCCTTGGTGTTTTGCAGGAGTTGAATAGCTTGGGCGTCGGGCCAGTCGTGAAGAACGGCATGCATAAAGTATGCACGGCTTCCTATGAGAAAGTAAGCATTCGCCCTTGGATGATACTCGTAATTGGTGGCTTACCAGTCACAGGCTGAGGCTTGAAAAAGTCATGCACCATCGCTGTGATCTTCTTATCAACCTTGGCAACCTCGATAATCTCCGGAAGATCTTGCAACACCAAAGCCCCGGCAGGGACATCGGGTCTTGCCTTGAGAACATGTGAGACATCGATACCAGTATTGCCGCCAACATCGACAACAAGCGGCTTGCCAAGATCCGCACCCTCGATCAGCTTGCTGGGGTCATAGATCTTAGTCCAGGGTGTCTTCCAAGAAGTCCAAGCCTCCATGTGTCCTGTAAATGCTTCATAGTACTCTGGACTCTTTTGAAGACGGCCAAAGAAATTAAGGCTGTCAGGATCGCTGCCTGCATAGTTGCTGTCTTCAGTGGCTGTGGGAACTTTGTAGCTGATTTGAGCGAGATATTTGGGCAGGTTCTGACCAGCAGAGATGTATTGGTAGTTTCTGCTCGAATTAGCCCAAGGAGTCAATCTATTAGCTGAGTCACTCACGCTGCTTCGAGTGATGCTCTAACTTTCGTACTCTCGTCACCAATGGCAAATGAGAAGGGAGTAGGCTTGAAGGTATCTACATCTGTCTCCTCGACGACATAAAATGCAGCCAAGAGACGGAACAAACGTCCTGAAAATGAGTAAGCGATGACTCATATGTCAATCATCAACCATATCAGTAGATATTACTAACGCAGTAGGTTGGGCTCAACATCACGTCCCGTCAACTTGACCAACTCATCAATCGTCTTGTTGCCCCCTCCCTGTTCGGTCCAAGTCTTCCAAATACCCAGATCAATCGCAGTCTGGAGCGCCGCAAAGACGGCAGGGTGTTCACAGCAGAATCCCCAAGCCCTCTCATGAGGAGATTCGACTCTGGCCAGAAGTCGACGAGCAGCATCACGAACACGAAGTCGCTCTACCTCATCGCCACCGAATTAACTGGGATCCACGCCATCGAGGGTCATGATAATATGGTCCGTTGAATGACCAGCTGAGTTCATTGTGAGTGTATGGTCGGAAGTAAAGAAAGTTAAATCATGATGGATGTTTTGAGATACTTCTCGATTGTATAAATAAGTTGGTGTCTTCTTTCGCCTATTTTCTAAGGTTGGAATAGGTAGTTCAGTTGAAACACGCTCATGTGGATCTAGTATTTGCTGTCCCTTAGTATGGTGACATTGGTGGTGGTGGCTAAGGGGAGACTATCAGACGCATTCTACGCAGGTATCAGCAGAGGAATGGGCTGATGGAAGTATCATGTTGGTTGGTGTAAAGTTGGTTATAACTGAACGTTTCCATATCAACCTCTCAAGACCTAAATCATGCTGTTTAGCTACCTAGGGAATATTCCTACGAACGTCTCTAGTTGATATATCTCTTTGCTAAGAATTCAACATGGCTTGTCAGTTGATTCCCCACGGAACAAAGCTGTCTTCTTGCCAGGATTAGAATCCTATAGGAAACCGGACACTTTAGGTAAAAACTGCAACCCTATATTAAGGGACTGGCTCCTAAGCTACTGCTAATAGAAGGT
>JABFFJ010000408.1:0-29927 GCA_013623715.1 Fusarium verrucosum
ATATAGCTTAGTAGACCTAAGTGACCTAGGTATAAGGGGGAAATTATATATATGCTGATATACCTTTTATCTGGATTGAACTGGCCGGACATTTCGTATAGATTAGGGCCTTAAAGACGACATCGACATCTCATCAGATACAGATTGCGATATCATAAAATAGTTTTCGTAAATAATACGAGAATGTCAAGTCCTATTTCTCACCGCGATGGGTCCACGGACTTGAGCCCTACATCCACAAACACCTTAATGGAGTCAGAACAGCCAGCAAAGACAACAAACAAGAGAATACTATCGTGCGTTCTCTGCCAGCAAAGGAAAAAGAAATGCGATCGGAAGAGCCCCTGTTCAAATTGCATCAGAGTAATTCTCCTCGACAGATCTTGAATGATATCGATACTAACGCCCTGACAGCTCAAGACAGTCTGCACTCCAAGCCTACCAGCTCCCCCAAGGAAGCGTAGACGCCCAAATCAAGACCTGCTGGAGAGACTCGCGAGATGTGAAGAGCTTCTCAAGCATTGTACTTGCATAAGGCTTCAGACACCTGAAAATAGTCCTCCGAACCAGTGCGAGCAGTCGCCTCTTAGTTCACACGAGGGCGATGATATGAAGAGAAAAAGAAGCAGATCGCCATCTCCCGCAAAGATGAATTGACCATTTTCTTGACTCATTCATTTATGAGGTGCGTTCTCCGGCAGAGGACGAAGGTCTCCTCTAAGGGTTTGGCATATAATGGCTGGCTATTGAATCCGAGTCTTGTTCAAAAATGAACCTTCAGGACGGTGGTTGGCGGCACTGGTCTGCCCACACATTACAACGATACCCATTCATCTTTGATGTTGTCTCAATGCATGATAAAACATTTGCAGACGACACGTCTTTATATGGAACGATAGGATAATATACAATCACTATTAAAGCCGTCTACCTTCCACCTCGTTTAGCAGAGCGAAACCGAAATCCGAAAACAAAAAAAAGTTGGGGCCGTTGAGTTCTTCGGACAGATTTGGCCCTCCCTCAGCAAAGCCATGACAAGGGTGGTTTACCAGGATGTTGACCACCAAAACCAATCACTTTGCAGCCCGCTTTCTGAATCCTTGGTGGGGTTGCAGGTGATCAATTGACATCGTGAGATCAGGCCAACCATAGCGTTGTTTTGAAAGTTGGTGTGGCGTGACAGTTGTGAGCTTAAAACAAGTCGTTTGAGTGGTTAACGGAGTCTTGAAAAGTCCGCTACCCGAATAGCTTCAGTACGGTGCTGCCAATGAATTTGAGGTGCAGGGTGTGAGTATGCGTTGAATGGCTAGTAAGGTACCATTCGCTGACCATTCGAATTTTCGAAATGACTGATCAAGACATGGCAGTACCCATTAGGATAATTATTGTCGGCGAAGAGAATAGGAGAAGAAAGACATCTATGTCAGTCGTTTTCTTGCCGTGGTGATTTACTCACAGTAGCTTAATACTCGCCCGTGATAGCATCTTGAACGTAGACTAAACCTTAAAGGATATACGGATATACAAAATAAGCTTGAATACCAGGATCAGTTGCTTACTTCGATTCGATCCTTTTTCACGCGGCTAAATATCCATATCCACAATATCACACGACAGCACACCACTACGAGAATCCAACGGACGGGCTGTATCTCAAATCCGTACTTCCGGCCGATGCCCCAGACGCATTATACGAAAGCAGCTCTGATGCACACTCGCATAATTTACCAATCAAGACAGTCTTATGTGCAAAGCGTCCGTTGTTGCGACTGCCAAGGCCCCAGATGCTTTTCCTGGCAGACATTGTAGAGTGATCCACTGCAGACGTTGGAGTCTGGGGAAAATAGCGATTGTCGGATAAGCTTTTGTTAAGTAAGATCCACTCAAGAGTTAACAGTTTGTTGCAGTATCTGGTTTAGTAGTGGGAGCACTGTGCATGGTTGCGAAAGTGTATTGTACAGAGTCTTTTTACAGTGTTGCCTTGATCGATCTCTAGATTGATGAGTGAATCTCGAAACCAAAGCCGACCAAGGTCGTGTTCAATATGGACCTCAACTTCTTTCCATCCTAGCCCCTTGAAGCTTCGATGCAGGAATAACTTCTAGCCACTTTCTCCCGTTTGAATTACAATCCACATAGTTTGAACCCATACGTGAATGGGCCGATCGACGTTATGTGATCCTTGATGCATTCGTGTGCTTGAAGCTGGGCTCAGACACTGTCGGATATGGAGTCCCAAGCGTTGACGGGGGCATAGTCTTCGACGACATAGCAGTAGAACGTCTTCACCAGGTCTGGCGAAGTGAGCTCGATATCGAATTTTTACCATGGCTTGGTGGGAAGTTCGAAGGCCCTGTGCGGCTTTCACACAAAAAGGACTTGTCTCATGCGTCCAGGTGGATTTATCTGCAACGTTGGGGAAGCAGGCGTAGCACCTTCAGGGTGTTCTCTCATAATCAGATCGGTCTCAGTCTTCAGCATCACCTTCGAATAGAAGCTAATGATTTGTGATAATCTTGTGGGCTATTTGTTGTATCTGAGACGAAAGAAATTCGAGATATCCGGGTGATTATTTATAGGAGGCGTCTTGGGAATGCGCGCAGTATTGGCCAATCCGCGCCCTTCCAGCCTGCATCAACATGCGGCATCCATATATGTCTTAATTATAGCCTATGCGTTTTATTTGTAGTTGAGCTTTGTGGCTGAAAGCTTGTATTCCCGAGTCCTACATCAGGCGAGAGACGAGAGAGTATATATACATCAAGATCTGCCCATATAAGCATGTTTCCTCCTTCGCGTGCTGCCCTATTTGCGTCGCGTTGTTGGTAAGTTTGGGATTCTTGTTAATATGTTTAGGGCCCTTGTTGGTAATCTTTGGGCCGTTGCTGGACCGGTGGAAGAAGCTTTGACTCGTCGACTGGTGAATCGGGGTGGATGTAGTTGAGGTGATACTCTGCCTGTTGTTCCACCCAGACCTCAGTCGCCGTAATTGCGCGGATAGCTTCGTCCTCAGCCTGAAACTTATAAGCAGAACGGAACTCAGACCAATCTGCAGCACCAGCCATAGAGTAACTTTTAACATACGCCCATTGGAGATCCAGCACTGCTTCAAGTTTATTAACATCTTCTGTAGGTAGTACCAGTTCAATAACACGTCCAGACACGAGTGGGCTCTGGTTGACAAGCTCGGGTGTGGGGTTATTCTTTTCCTGAAAGACCTGGACTCTTTCGAACAAACCCATAAAATCACAGATGTCACCACCCAGCTGTATCTTCCTGCTTCGCAAACCTCCATCATATGGCATCTAGTTGAACTGCCTCAATTATCAAATCCACAACTGGTTGTCAAGAGCCATACTTGATCTCAAGTTTATTGGTAAGGAAACTCTCGCAGAGACCCCATCAATATCTAAGGCTTATATCCAGATGCCCCTTCAGATGCTTCTTCCTTCAAGCTGACCAGGTAATGTTTTCCAAGATTGGTAAAATCATTAAGCGTGTCCCGTAATTTACGTCCCGTATGGGCCTTGGGTGATAGAAAGCCATAACTTCGAGATTGAAGTCATGACATAGCGTTTGTGGTCCTCTCGTATAGTTTGCTGTATCGCAACAGCGCGCTCACGCCGGATTTGAAACTTGTCGATCTTCAAGAACTCGACCGGGATCCGAGAGCTTGACTTCTTAAGCATGATAGAATGCAGGTGTCGATCCTTTGATTGAGGCCGGTCCAAGTGGTCGTCAAAAGCCTGTCAAGGCGCGCAAGGTAAGGGGTAAACTGAAAGAAAATAGGGAGAATCAAGAGAGTACACAGGGATAAATACCTAGGTATCTAATTATCATATCTTATTACCCTCTTCTTCTTACTGTATAGTTTACTTTAGCTTTGATTGCTTGCTGCCTTGATTTCTTAAGTTGGGATTGGGGGTATTGTGCAGAACCTTCATGACCAAACCAGCATACACTCCTCAGCTTTTCCCCACGATTTACCATCACTTACAGCTCAACCAGGCTTAGGTCTAGCTGTGGCGTCGGTGTACTGGTTAAACTCAGATAGGAATAGCAGTGCGTTCTCTATTGCCTTGATTTCATAGACTGACCCAAAGAATTAAGAGAAAGATGGGAATTTAATATAATTAACCTGAGCAATTAATAAACAAGTAGGACTGTATGATAACAGCCAGCACATACGCACTTTTACCCGACCTGAAACGAAGTTACTTCGTCCGCAGCATAGCCCTTGGTGATTTTAGATGTGCCTTGCGCTAGGTGACGAAGGAAGGGCTTGGCTTACCTACTGCTTCAACTTGACAACTCTTCAAGTCTTGTAACACTGCATATGCACGTGACTGGAGGTTAGCAACATCTCTTTTGAGCCGCATCACTTCCTCCTTTCTTCCTTCACTCACGCTCCTCTTTACTTTTATTCCCTTGAGCATTCTCTTACTGCCTTTCAGTTCGATTAATGCTTAACCTAGGGGTTGGGCATTCTTCCCCTCTGCAAGTGACTCATATCTGAGTATTACTTCACTCCTTTCTTCATCCACATCAACATTCATTCTTCTTCTTCCCTTCCCGGCACTTTCAGCTCCTGCTCAGTTATCCTATTATCCGGCTTCCATTCCTTACTTTTGTATTGAATTTGAATCCCAGTTTTCTCTCACTTTGAATCTAACTATCGCACGCAACTGTAAGTTCCATTATGAACTAAGATACAAATAGTAAGAGCTGACTTCGACAGTCGAATCTTCGTCTGATCTGGGTTACTTTCTCTCAAATTACTTTCGAGTTGCACGACAACACCAGGAATAATGCCTGGCCTCAAACGAATGGCGTCGTTCTCCAGAGCCCGTCCGCCAAAGCGCCGCAAAGCGCGTAAGCTTAGGGCCATCCCTGAAGCTGGCATTCAGGAACTCAGGGACTGGCTCTGCTCGCATGCACCAGTCAAGGATGATGCATACCGTGAAGTCGATGAAACGTTTCTGGAGTCAGTCGCCAGTCAGGGAACAATCGTCAGCCTTCTTGAACGAGTTGCTCAGGACGAAAACGAGGCTTAGGGAGCCCTAGCAGTCCAGGAGGACAACGGAGAAGAGGCCGAAGAAGATATTGGAACAGATCTCAGCACGCAGCGCAAGCTGCTCAATAGTCTTGTTACAGAAACGAGCGATCTTGTCAAAATCTACGAAGATATAGGAGTTCCAACACAGCGAACTGACTGGAAAGATGGTTTGCATGTACCAGGAATGCGGGATGACAAACCGAAGGCCAAACCGCATCAGATCATGGGTGTGTCCCAGCCTTTTTCAAATAACTACGAGTTCGCCATACTAACTCTCCCTAGGTGCGGATTGGATTTGCAACAAGCTGAACTCACCAATCCGTGCGGCGATTCTTGCTGATGATTGTGGGACAGGCAAAACCCTGCAGATTGGTCTCGCTCTGGCTATGCATTGCCAGCGTGTACGTATGGCTATCGATGAAGGAAACTTCCAGCCGCTTGACGAACAGAGATACTTCAAGCCTAGTGTCATCTTTTGCAGTGCAGAGATCGGCTACCAAACCCTTCGAGAACTCCAGCAATGGTTCGGTGATTTCTTCAAGATTCGTCTCTGCCATTCAACTCCCTTTGCTGTTGATGATGACTTCATCAAGCCATTTGTCTTGCATCACGCAAACGGTCTTCAACAATGGATCGACCAACGTGCCCAGGCGCATGAAGACCCAGAAGTTGGTTCCACTCCTTTGTTCTTGCAATGTTTAAGGACTGACGCATTCACCAGACTCTTCAGCATATTCTGATCGCGCCAATCTACACAGCGATGAACCGCATGCTGATGCCAGACAAGACCAAAAAGAAGAAAAAGTCCGAGATCAATCAACGAGCCGACGGTGGTGGCGCGAATCATGAATCTACCAACGGTGAAGAAATTGCAAACATTGATGAGAAGGATGTGCATCTCAAGATCAGTGGGGAATCGTTCAACTGGGTCATCTGCGACGACTTGTATGCCGTGAGAGGACCTCGACGCAAAACACACAAGCTTGTAAAGAAGCTGAACAAAGAGGCGATTCTGATTGTTTCCTCGACGCCACTTCTAAACCAGCAAGATGACATTTGGGGTTACATCAACTTGTTCTGGAGACACGGCGCCTGGCCTTTCAAGTTCCGCAAGAGTGATGGGATTGATGCGCGGGTTTACTACGATGAAGATGCCTGGAGCGCCATCAAGGATGGGCGAGAGTACAATGGTTTGACAATGGATCATGTTCTCACTTCACGGGAGAATGGATCTGTTGGCCCGCTCACCGAACGCGACCAAAGACAACGACAGGAGTTCATTGAGTTCATCAGTGAAATGAGAGGACCATTATTCTTGTTGAACCCCGACTTGTTTCAGTCATTTCGGAACCTAGTCGAGGATGAAAAGTCAAAGACCGCCCAAGACGCGATCCGTCCTTTACTGCAGCTATTCCTCCTTCGTCGGGGCATGATGACCCAACTGAAACTGCCAGATGAGACAACTGTGACACCAGGAGATGGTATGGCGCCCATGCGTCTTCGCACTGTTATTTTGAAGTACAATGACGCGAAGCTTGAGCAAGATATGTACAAGATTGGGTCTCAGCATTACCCGCATCTGATGAGCAGCTCAGGTAACTCCCATCAAGAGCATATCGGAAATGGTACCATCGACCAAGCAACGGGTGCCATGATCAACTCGGCCGTTCTACGGACACTCACCCTGTCATCGACAAACCTGGAGTTCTATAAACTTCTACAGAAGCAGGACGGCGATGTTAACTTCCTCGACGGTTCGCAAGCCAAGAGGGTACTGAGCGGGGTTGCAAGTCGTCGCCGCACACGACTGGACCTCGTCCTGTCGGGTAGCCGAGTTCATAATCTCCCTCCCGCTGGTTCCGAACAAATCAACGACATTATTGACAATGATCGTCATTATGGGCTTGACTGGTATCACTACTACATGCGTGAGAACGAAGGGGACCGTTTTCCTGAAATCCAGGATATTCCCAAGACATTCTGCTCCCAGAGCCCCAAGCTCTGTTGGACAATTAACAGAGTGCTGGAGCTTTACAAACAACGCAAGCGCGTACTGATCTTTGTCCATTCTCCTCTGACCTCAATGTAAGTATAGGGCTCACTAGTCTTTTTCGGTGTATCAACTAACACTCCACGAGGGTTCTAAATGCTATACTTGCCAGTCTGGCGCTAAAGACCCTGAACATTCGAAGTTCAGACACTCAGGCCGAGCGCGCTAAGGCTGTTGACAAATTCAACGACCCAAATAAAAAGGTCGATGTACTTGTCACTTCTTTCCAGTTGTGCTGTTTCGGTCTCAACTTGCACCGCGTGTGCCATCATGGAATCATTCTCGAGTATCCTCTCAACCTACCTACGATCATACATGCTCTCGGTCGCCTCTAGCGTATGGGCCAGAAGCATGAAGTCAATTGGGATATACTCTACCTAGAGAACTCCTTTGATGGCTGGATGGACACTCATCTGACATCCAAATATGCTGATATTCTAGCAGCTGAAGGGCAGATCAACGATGCAATCAAGGGCCAGTACAGAGTGATTTGTGCATTCGAACTGATTAAGATGTATTTAGGACAGGACAACAACCGCTACCCGAGAACACGGGTGACCTGGTCTGAGAAGGACCATCCATCTGTGGCCAGAGAAGGCCACTTTTATTCGGCTGTTGCTCGATACTTGATGAAGAACCCGAATGATTTCGACAGATTTCCTGAGAGTGATCTGAGCGAAGTTGCCAGTCGATGGAAGCCAGAGCTTGAACTGAACTTGGACATGGTTGAAGGCAGGGCTCCTGTCCTGGAGGATGGTGTTCTTTTGGACTCTCGCAACCCGGGAAAACCTGGCTACGTTGCAGTTGAACATCAAGTCAATGATCCAGACGATCCATCTGAGCAAATCCACGCTGAGATCCAACAGCGCTACTCATTCATGGAAAGGGCGCGCCTGAACAAGGAGCGTGAGCGACGGATTTGAGACTGGGTGGGCTTGGAGTATGAGCGTTCAGTTTTGGAACGGGTACAAATGGATTCTATGGTTCGATCTTGATGGCTTCGGTGCTGACGGATCCTTTGACTGAAATTCAAAGCATCTGGAATGGAGATTTTAGATGCTATATGTTGCTCGGAGGACGAGGCATAGATAGATAGGACGCTATACAAGACGAGAGGAGGTATTGATGCTAGCCATAAATTGTCAGCTAGTCTAAATGGACGCTCAATTTCTTAGATACTTGTTGTTGTTGCACCATCTACCTGCTTGCTGATCTTGTGCAACGCTTCCTTTGTTTTCTCCTCCTTTGTTTTCTCCCTACATGACAAGGGCGGCAGAATTGGTTCGGAGGATCAATCATGGTTGCTCCACTCTCAGCCTACTAGGTAGACTTTATATTACACAAACATCCGACTCCCGTTTGCCAAATGACAGAAGCAATCTTGCTATCCACTCATCAGCTACATGATAAAGGAGTGTCCATTGACTGACAAACATTTCGTTCACCCCATCCGGCCGAAACCAACCACCGTGAGACAGCAGGACCAACTAATCGCGGCACTTGGACATTGGCCAGGATACGTGATGGCAATTGGGATACTGCCCTAGCAGTGGACTGTGGGCCTACAGACCAAGAGATATAGCGCGCTAGTTTTGCGCCAGCCACGGCGCGTAGACACTCATGTCCGTGGGGGGAATTTGACTTGTCATTTTACTGCAGAGCAGCAGGTGGCCCGAACTGATGTGAAGGTAGGCGAGGCTTTAACCGACCACTCCATCACGTAATAAAATGTCTAAATATATCACGGATATAGAGAAGTCGGCGGCCATTACAGAAGGAGTTTCAGCCGACTGTGAGGGTGGCGAAGAGCTTGCTGGGGCTGCACAAGTTTACGCACAGGCATTCAACCAGTTGCTGACAGACTCGCATAACCCCAATGATACACGGAACATATACACGCTGCACAATTCGGTCGAGTATAGGAAGACTTTGACTACCCTGTTAAAGGGCCTGCCGGTGCGCTTTGGTGAAGGAGCTCAGTCATTACCGTTTCGTTGGGGCGAAGGGGTGGACATTTGAAGGTTCCATGATACAACAAAATCCCAAATAACCCTCAGAATGCAGGAAACACAGCAGAGAAGGCTAGCACATGAAATGGGATCGTCAGCATCGGCGTAGAATCAACAGAATATGAACAGCAACTTCAACATTCACGCCGAACTCTCCGGAGCCAACGTGTTCAAGAGTGGACATCGGTACTAGAGGACGCATTGAGATCGTTGAAAGAAACGGTCCCAAAGATGAATAATAACAAGGCATTTGGCCCCTAATCGGTCTCTTAAAAGCAGAGCCTAGCGCCTCGTGATCGAGTCCAACGGTGAGACCAGGACCTCACCCCGATCCCGGTGCCGCATCGTCCCCTCCTCAAACGACCGGATCAGCCCTTGAATCTTGTGCTGAACATGGCCTAGTCTGCTCATCCGCGGCGGTTTGCGAAGTAGACCAAAAATGAAGACTATAGTGCCAGCAAACGCACCGACTTTGAAAACAGCAGATGATATCTTGTGCGGCACGGCAGAGGCAAGAATGGCGCACGAAAGCGTCCTGGGTTTGTATCAGCGAGAGAGATTGATCACAAGGCACGAGGAAATCTTACCATACAACTGCGCCTGGAGAGAAGTTTCTCCCTGGAGGCTTCTCTTCTTCCTTGGCCTTGTCAAGGATATCGTCCAGCACTTTCAGGTCCCGCACCGCGCTGTCATGCGAAATCTTCAAGAGCCAGACATTCCTCTCTGCTTCAGAGCCTTCGCGGGTGGAGACTTCTGAGAGTCAGTTAGTCAGGTATCCGAAGCCCAGTGAGCCTGGAGCAACATACCTTGCGACCGGCTATACACGTTGAGCTCGGTACTAGAGGCTGGAAGGCGACCCAGACACTCAAAATATTGGTTGAGGTAGCGGTTCGCCGATCGCCTATAAACCTCAAACAACTCAAAGGTATCGCAGCCGCTCTGGTCCGCCAAGACTGACCCTCTGGCTCCAACTGTTTGCCGGCGAGAGCTGGCGAGAGCGGTACTCTCGTCCGCTGCGTAAATGTTCTGATCCATCCTGTTCCCTCTGGCGGTGTTGAGATGGGAGATGTGACCACAGCCTGATATCTTCTCGTTGTAGATGAGTTGTCCCTTTTTAAGGCCCTGTCCAACCAACACAAGGTAAATACTGTCTGCCTGAGGCTAGAGTGTGTCAGCAAGCAGCCACCATCTGTCCTGATTGGTCGGTTGGATGCACTCGATGTATCCGACTATTCTTAGACAACAACCAAGACAAACCGCTGTGTTCAGCTCAACTGCAAAGTGCATGCCAAGATTGCACATCATGAAATATCCTCCCTCTAAAATTAGTTGCTCTGAGACACGCCATTCGTTGCAAGTGACCATGTTCCCGGCCGGCCACCAATGAGGCGGTTTCTGGCAATTTCAGTTGCCGCTTTCTTTGGTTCTTTTTCCAGAGAGCCTGATATCCCTGGGTTAGAATTCATAAAACCCGTGTCCCAGTCTCTCAGCGAGTCGTAAGCCCCTCTTGTTTCCCTCCAGGTCACAAAACCTTACCTCCTGCAAAGTCTGGCCTGAACGTGCCCCGTGCTGCCAGCGATATAAACCAACGCCGTGATGGAACTCGGGCACTGCTCCAGAGAGGACCTACGGGTCACTGTACGTCTACAGATTTGGCACTACAGCGAGAGGGGGAGATGTCCCGAGTTCAACGATGGGCTTGCCCGTCTGTTCTCCCCCGAGGCTCTCGGGGGCTGCAATCACTGGATTCCTCACCCAGCCAAGGTGATCGAACCCGATGACATCTCGATTCGAGATGACTACGTTCCGGTAGAGGTGAGTTCACTTACTCTTTAGTCAAATGCATTCCTTCGGAGATACTGACTTTGAAGGTCGACTTTGTACACGTCGTCGCCACGTACAACAACCCTCAAGGGAATCCCGAGTCTGGGGTTCGTGATGTCTTCAAGAAGTTCGCTCCACCGATTGTATATAATTACTTCCTCTCCGAAATAAAAAGCCCACCTCACGCAATGAATATCTACGCAATTGCCAACGGCGGCCAAGAGATAACAGAGATGCATATCAAGATGAAGTATGCGTACAGCTTCTTCTTCATTCCGCTCGAGCTTCGGCTCCAGCGGTTTATCAAGCCCGCCATGGTCCGCGAAGAGGACACCATAACAGAGATGTGAGCACTCGTTCTATCCTAGGCGGGCTAGCTACTGACGAGAAGCAGATTACAGGCAGGGGTCGACTCTCTCCCTATATTAGGATCTTTGATCGTCGCCTACGTGTCTCTCCAGGGAGCAAGGATCCCACAAGGCATGGAGATTATTGACAATTGCAAGAAAACCTTGCATCAACTTTCGCCCAAACTGCCCTGGTTGCAGGATATGCTCGACAAGGTGAGTGGTTCGTTTTCATGCCAGGCCACGATACTGATATTCGAGCCAAGATGGAGAACATGGAGAAGGACGGCGCATCAAAGAGTAGCACATCAGAGAACGCACCTAGTAGTAGCGGGCCCCCTGTTCTCTTGGACAATGCCTCATCCTCGTTTGAGAAGCTCCGCGAACTGGCCGGTGGGTTAAAACCGAGACTCGAAAAATTATCAAGCGGAGAGGGTAAGTCCCTAAATTCTGAGCCCTCGTATCCAAGGCTAAGACTTTTATCAGGTCTCACGAATCAGGGCATCGTCAGAACGATACTTGACCTGCGCCAGGCCACATACCACCTCTCCGAGTACGAGCTGGCTATGGGGAGCTTCAATAAGAAAGACTTCAGAAAGTGGAGCGAAAAGGCCAGCTATCATGAAAGACGCTGCTACACGACCGGGATCGTCACTACGCTCGGGTTCGCAGCAATTGTTGCCCTGGCTTTCTGGGACCCAAAACTCGCCGGCCAGCTCGCCACTAACCTTTCTCATTTGGGGGTTTCCGGGTCGGTACTTGTTGGTTCAGGCTTTGACATAGTTCAGCAGTATCGGGAGAACAGCAAAGCCCTTGTCGCGCTTGGTAATGCTAAGGATAGGGCTAGTGCCGGCCGAGTCGCCCTGGAAGGAGTCCATGTGGCTCTCCGTCAGACTCAGGCCACCCTGGCCTTTGTTTACATTGTGCAGGTGATGCGACAGCCCATCGAATGTATGGGAGATGAAGAACTAGAAAGGGCCGTGAGGATGCTAGGTGGCGACTTGCAGTATCTGGACAATAAAGTCTACAGCCAAACCCTCATAAAGGACAGATTGGCCAATCTGATGCAGGCAAGTGGTGCCCTGGATACGGAGTACCGAAGAACCTTAGATGCTATGAAATTTGAGATGGATACAGTGGGAAGGGTTGAGGTTGAGTAGCGAGGTCAGGGTCGGTGTTAGGAAATTAACTGTTGCATACCTAGGTGTTCACATTCTGAGAACTTGACATTTCAGTGTAGGAGATTGATTCAATGTTGGGTAGTATTTGAATCCATGTATATCCTATAATTAGATGATGGATGTCGTATCCTGTTCTTGCACTACTTAGAGCACTGCAACGTTGCGGTGATTTCCCGATACAGCATAACATCCATCAAGACAGATGAAATGAGAAGAAAATAAAAACCCCACAAGGCTGAATTTTTATTGTCACCACCCTAATTTTATGTCAAGCTCACATGAATGTAGAGAAGTCTTGTGCAGTATGTGCTAAGACTTTCCATTAAAGAGTTAATGAACTCTGGATTTTAGCATATGTAGTTTCAGTCCAATAACCTTTACGAGTAACATCCGATCTGCCAGCACAGCCTTGAATCCTTCGACACCAGATGCAGCATAGTGGCATGATACCCCAGTAGCCTTATCTATTTAAGCTTAGACCGAGTATAGCCTCGACCTATATATTACCTGTAAGCAGCCAGCCTTTTATTCTCGTACTTTGTTCCCTGCGAACTATTTGATCCTTACACTTGTGAAGCATCGTCCAGGCGAAATGTCAACCCCATCAATAGACACGACAGCGAGAGTAACTGCACTCTTCACAACGACATTCCCAACAACTCCACATCCCACATGGACTTTACCGCGTTTCACTCCGCCACCAGAATGCTTTGACACCAATAACATCTGGTACGAACAGACTGACTGTTACTCTGGCACTGCTCAGGGGCTTTACAGAACAACACGGGCTTGTAACTATTTCTTGCTGGGGGGAGGAGATTGTGCCCCAGACAGCTGGAAGCATCCAGCGACGGAATGTCCAGTTGGATATACCCCCGCCCATACCATTGACTACACGCCTTATGAAACCACGAAGCGCGAGATACTATGTTGCTTGACGTACGCTTGGAAGTCTTCGTCTGCTTAGTGGACTGACTGACTGATATAGGGCATACGACTTCAAATATCGAAAGCCCATTCTCAAAGACCAAAGTGGTAGCTCCGCTACACCGGAAGAAAGGTTTTGTGTCGCTTCAACCCTCAAACCTTCCAGTATCTTGCCTTTCACTCTTACAGCATTCGACATGTCCTCAGATAGGTCTCTACAAACAGACGTCAGAGTCTCAACAACGATAGAGTTCGACCCCGAGACAGATCTTCTCCTTGCCGACGCAGTCACAATATCATACCAAATCAACACAGATGGATCGACATGTGCTCCCAACTGCGACTACCCGTATACTGGCGGGCCCTGGCCACGTCCCGAGCGGACAGAAACGCCGATGCCCCATCCACCTAATACCGACGGCGCTTTGAAAGGAATTTGGAAGTATATTGGCATAGGGGTTGGGCTTGCTGCCCTGCTTCTCCTGGGTCTCTGTATTTGTCTTGGAGTTTGTTTAACTCGAAGGAGAAGGGTAAGAAGAACAGGCACTGCGCTTAGGACTCGGGCGAATGTTGTAGAGACACTTGAACATAATCCGACAACGGTAGAGGAATCGGGGGCACAGAAATCAAAGTAATCTCTTAATCTTAATATGATAATAATCTAGTCTTGACGACTTGAGTTGTGCTGTGTGTGCTTGCTTCGGCTTGGCTGGTAAGAAAATCCCAGAATTCGCAGCTTTATGTAGAGAGGGTAAGCTACATAGCGAGATATAGTCTCGTCACTGAAATTAGGAAATGAGGCCGAGCGTTCGTATTGTCTTGACCACAATTTACATCGTGACCTCTTGCATTGCCGGCTCTCGACTACTGCAACGTTCTTTTTCATCAGGCAATTACTTGTTTTCACCAGTTGCAGCTATTCTGCACGTGGGGTCAGGCGGTGACCCCGGGGAAAAGATGTTAATATCAGAACCAACTCATTTGTAGGAAATTGTCAACGTTGCGCGAAAGACGGCCATCTCTTCAACACTTGACATCTCAGTGCTGAAGCCTGCCTTCGATATCCCTGTGCCTCAAGAAGTAACGGAACATTCCAGTGGGGTATTGCACGTCAGGGGGGTCGTTGACGGGCTTCTCATTTTCATCCTCATGCTCATGCGCACCAGCGTACGGATAGTCGTCCGGGTCCTGGGAGTAGAGCAGAAGATGGTAATGAATCATGCTCCAAGTCTGGAGAATTTGGTCAACATATGGGGGATCACCTGGTTGGGGTATTTCGTCGACCGTGACCCAGCAGTGATGCGGCTGCTCAGGTGGTTGGATAGCTTCACCCGGCCGAATATGCTATACTCGTGCAAGGAATTCGGGGTGGCCTTGATCATTGAGATCTATGTCGGGGCCAGTAGGGAGATAGAATTCGACGAAAGGCTGGACGTCGACCCAGGATAAGGGTGTGAACTGTAATTCGTTGGTCGCAGCGAAATAGCGGAAACCGGCCCATTTGCCTCCGCGTGAGAAACGATCTCGACTGTATCCATGGAGACCAATAAAGGGTATTTCCTGGTGGCACTCATCGAAAAGTTCCGAGTCGGTTAAAATCGTGCCTTTGCGAAGAGGAATCGGTTTCCATATGATGCCAGTATGGGAACCCTTTGCTTGCCTCCGAAAATAGTCCACGTCTCTGGTATCATGAGTACGAAGACTACCGACTCCTTGGTCACCATCTACGTCCGGCCCGTGCATCTGGAAGCCGTCAATATCCCACTGGTTGCCAAGGGCTTCGATGGCGATTGTGATGGTCTTGAGCTTGGGGAACATATAGTCCAAACCTCGCCTTGGTTTCTAGCCTTGTAACTTGGATTCCACGTTCTCTTGGTCTGCAAAGATGTGAGTATCTGTGACCGGATAGGAACTAGTGGAAATGTATTTGACTATCGTACCTTCTTGATCCAGCCAAGAACTGTTATAGACAGTGAATAGATTCTCCACAGGAAGGGCATGGGGGTGGTGCAACGCATTTCCACGGGGATCCCAGGTTCGAGAATGTCGGAGAGCAGGAACTCTTATTTCTTGAATCTTCAATATGTCGCGAGTCGGATTCAGGCGGAATTCTTCGTATTTCCAAATCTTGTGGCTAGCGACAAGGGGTCTTGTGTGGAGGGAAAGGGCTGCAGCTTCGGGGCTGTATTTCTGGATCCGGCTCAACACTGCAGAGTCATCGGGCGAGTAGGGATAACGCAAATCTTGATCATGGGGTACGATGACCGGTGGTAAAATATAGTTGAGGATTTTTACCTTTAGTGAATCGGGGAGACGGCGGAAGTGGTCGGCGCTCATTCTCTAGTCATAAAGAATATACCACGAATATGCGAGAGTAACAGCGGGAGGCTCGACAGCAGGGGACTTCTCGTTGAGCGATGACTCGCAGTTTAACAGGCCGGACAAGATCGTAAGTATAGAGTTGAATGCTGAGTTGGCTAAGACGTTGGAGGTCGTTCACGGAGCTGATTTTGCTAACAAACAAAAAAGATGAGATATTTGCAAGTCAAAGAGATGCAGCGGGAAGCGAAATTATGATCTTGACGGATTCAAAACATGTTAAGAGATGAGAATACATCGAATGGAAGGGGCCGAGTAGCGAGAAGAAGAGTTGAGGATGGGGAAACCGAGGGGCAGCCAAAGGTTCAGGCAAGAGAGGACCAAAGCACCCATCACGTCAGGAATCACATTGGGTAAGGCTGAAAGTCCAAAGTTCTTATCATAGGTCAATTATAGCGTATGTAGGTAAGTTCTCTTTGCTCTATACTAGCCTTGCTCTTGGCAGCTTCAGAGTTCAAATTTAATTTCAACTTGAGTGAAGGGGCACATATGAACAAACGAGTCTCAACTTTGTATGTATCCGTTTGCATAAACCAAAAAAGGAAGCAAGCCCCATTCACGAGATGTGGCGACTTCAAAGTACCTGGCTTGCGTATGTGAAGCCACCGATTGAGCAGATGTCTCCGAATATGCAAGAATTCTTTGGCAGTGAGGGTAGTAGACTGAAACACCATTCGATAGCTGCAAGTGCCGCTCAATACATCATATAATCAAATACGACATAGAACGTGCAATCATACAACTATCGCCTTAACCCCGTAGGTGGACACAGTCATGATCATCTTTCTGGAGAGTGTTGCTAATGCTCCGCCCTCTTTCCTCAACATGGCAGATTAATCACCTTATTGTAAATACGTCATTGGCTTCCATCCTTTCCTTCTTTATCTTTGAGGCTCCCATCGCTTGCGACTTCTTCTACGTGGTCTGGTTCAGTTCAATCTTCCATCTCCAACTTCTTCGTCTTCCATCATCAGTTCATCCACATCAGAGTCATTACACTCCATATGAATCACTTCTAAATATCCCCAACCCATATCACAGCATTCTTTGTCTATCCAGAACACGCACACGTAGCCATGGCATTCAATCCTCCCATTCCGAATTCGGCGCCTGGCCTCCAACCTCCTAACAACAATACCACATCTTCTCGATCACTCGCCGCAATCGCCCAAATAGACTCCCAGATCCGCGATATCATTCAATCCAAGAACATTATGGAAACAGTATTGATCTTTGTCAGAGAACAATCCACGGCTACGTGAGTATCGGAACACCCACACGCATACATACTTGTTTTCCATCTCTTGGGCTAGATGCTGACCACCCCACAGCACTTTGGGTCAGATATTCCGCAGCTGTGATGTTGAGACCCACCAGCCTGTCCCTCCAAACGATATGAAGTGGACGATAGTTCCCAGAGTGCTCATCATGACCCCCGGTGTCATCGACACTGCAGGCCTGAACTTGCCTGCCGAATTTGCAAACGGTATCATGTTTGATATTCCAATCACCTACCAAGAATACATTCGGGTGAAAGCGTGTATTTCGAACAGAATTGGCTTTCAGCAAGCCTCGTGGTTCCACGTTTACGTGCCCGACACCAATGACAAGATCCTGGATATGAACCTCACTCGCGCTATGGCTGATGTCCTGATTCACACACCGAACAGATATTCTCCTCTTCTCCAGGGTCAACACCGGGGTATCTGCGCCTACTACGAAGTGGCTGTCGAACTAGGACAGTATGTGAGCCGGTACCCCAGAAACCAAACCAACGTCTCTGACATGGAGACAATTGAGATCCATCGTGAAGGTAAATAGAACGTCCATCCTAGATATACTTCTCAAGCCAACCTCTATCTAGGTCTTTTCTATTTTGCCCTCGGCAAACATCTTCTAGATAGCCCATCAAGCTTCACTAAGATCACAAGGTTTACCATTGAAAGAATCGCAAAGAGCTAGGCGCCTGGCAGTCTCCTGACCATGGATCATGTCGACCTGAAGCTTCCTGAACTCGAATGCGGCGTGGTATTGTATAATCACGTGGCTGAAGTTTGGAGATCTTCTGTGTGGGAATCGTAGGCTTTAGGAGGGAAGTTTTCTATTTCATGATGTTGCGGGTGGTTTTTAGATAGATTGGCTCAGTTCTGGCCATTATTGTCTGCTTTTGTTACATGCTTTTATTCCGTACTTGGCAAGAAATCATCCCAATACGTGAGGAGTCCCTTTTTTCACTCGAGTGACGAATCCAACATGACATGCAGATATTACATCATATTCCGTCAAGTTGAAGCTGGCCTCACTCCTGACTCCTCACTTCTCACTCACCATAACCATCACTTTTCTTTTTCTGTGCCACGTGAACTTCATCATGTCTGCGTCCAAAGACAACCCTTATACTGGAAGGGGAGCTCAGGATAACTCAAGTCGACTTCTGTGTTTCGTTGCCAGGGCCTCGACCTTGACGCCAACAAATTCATTATCAATTCATCAGCCACTGCCCAAATCCTTCAGCCAAACCGATTGTATGAGCCACGAGTTCTTGAGAATTTCAGCGTCAATACTGGAAGTATTTACAACTGCTTCTCCTCGTTCCAGTATCTTTGCGACAACAAAGAAATATGTTCTTTCTGCCGCCTCGTCCACGGCGCCATGGACCGATACAGCGGCGGGGAAAAGATCAGCGCAGCTACGCACTTTTCCCTTCGATGGGAGATTTATGGCCGAGAGTCATCAGAATCGGGTTTTAAGAACAAGACACGTCGCATATAGAGGCATTGACTCTCTGTTGAGTGATTGTATGGCCGCTCCATCCATCTTTGGACTGCGAACAGCCCACTTCGATCTGTCCTTGCTATGGAGCCCACGAACCAAAGTTTGCCAGAGACATTCAAAAAAACACACTACACGCGAATGGAAGTTCTTGCATTCAGGACGTCTCGGGTAGATGGTTGCTCAGTTTTGAGGAGGGCTCCATTCACGACACAAACTTTCCAACCTGGTCGTGGAGCAAGCGACTGAAAGCACGTCAATGACATCTCCTTCATTAGTGAGAGAACAAGAGTCCTTTGTCAATGAAGAGGGCGAGTCACGGCATGGTTATCCGACACGGAAGCATGTTGAACCAGTAACCCGTTTAGATGACAGAGATACGCCTAGGGTCTTCGATGAGGGAAACAGTCTCCCTTATAGGCCCGACGATTCGGGAAACAGAGACGGCATAGTTCCCAGAGCAAATCACCTTGCGATGTATAGTTTCGCCAAGGGGTGGACTGCTCTGGGGCATGCACGGATGCCGACAGCTTCTTTCGCCATAAAGCTACCAGGAAGATAGCCACAACGTTAGCTGTCGTCGAGAGGGAGCTCTGTGTCAAGGATAAATGTTGGTAATGAGGGTTGGAAGAAGCGTCCCATAGCCCTTATAGATGCACCATCTGGCATCACACCGGTGGGAAGAAGCAACTCAACTGACATGAACCAGAGTGGATTCATGGACAGCTACGGGCGAATCATCGATATAAAGGGTCGAAAATTGAAGAACCTCAACAACCCAAAATTTCGAGGTATTCTTCCAGAGAATCCATTCCGGGTTATTTACGAACTGCCTTGGTCCTCGAATTCCCGAACGTCACCACCGACGCGGAGAGAAGCTGAAGTCTTGAATTTCATGCCCATACTTCAGTTCTTCACCTGGGGCACTCATCTTTGTATATCAATCCGCGATACTGATGAGGCAGGAAATGGGGGACTATGTCAATGCGACATTCATAACAAGGCGGGAGACTGGTGCGGTGCCATAACTGTCGATCATGACTGGATTCGAGATAAAGACGGGCAATTGTTTTACTTGATTGCATTATCGGACGCCAAAAGCTTCACGATTAAGGAGTGTCCTACATGGTTCTATTATATTCCTAAAGAGAGATATGACTCCGAATGGGACCTATACTTTGTGCTGCTTCTGCAGAGGAACTATGAGCGGGGACTTTGGGAACGGGTTGGGCTTGGAAAGGTATTTAAGGCGGCTTTCCGCGAGCAATCATGGGATGAGATCAAGCTTGGGTAAACTAATGAATGAAAACTGCGTGATTAGATAGTTATTTGGGAATAGGTATCGTAATACATGGGTGAAGCTGCGATAACCATCTACAACAGCCTCTAGTCAGATGTCATCTCCACATGAATATCAACTCTAACTCAAGCTAAACAGGATTCCATTCGGACCTATTTCTCCATCAAGTATAGCGTCCGAAATAACCATAAGACACCCCGCATGTCATCATTTCGCTGGAAACGCTTCCTAATGAGGCTTTACAACGCACTCAGCGGCATTACGGCCCGCACATCCCTTGATAAATACCACCCTCATAACTCGCCTCACCGTACCTAATTCCTCCCTTCACAACTCATTATTCTTATCATGTCGACCACAGCAACTCAGACGCATGAGTCTATTGAGCTCACAACTCTAGAAGGATGTCATCTCCGTGGGAAAGACACTCTTGAAGAACAACCCCCTTCACTTCCATCAGATGATGTACCTCCGCCGTATGCCCAGACTCAGGCGCAGAGATGGAATTATCCAAGGGGAAATCTACCCAAACTTGGTTTTGCCTTTTTGTCGTTCATCATTGCTGGCATGAATGATGCGGCTGTTGGTGTATGTTTTGTTTATGCTTCAATTGAGTTTTGCTGACGACATCGCAGGCTTTGATCCCATATGTATGTTGATCGTCTGAACCAGGTAAACATAACCTAACACTTCGCAGCTTGAAACGTACTATGATCTCAGCTACACCGTCGTATCTCTCATCTTCCTCACTCCTTTTGCAGGTTACTCCGTTGCTGCATTCACCAATGCACGTATTCACATGAAGTTTGGTCAACGCGGCGTTGCTATTATGGCTCCCATTTGCCATCTTATCACCTTTGTCGCACTGGCCTTGCATCCACCGTATCCTGTACTCGTCGTGTGCAATATCATGAGTGGCTTTGGAAATGGCCTGACTGATGCTTGTTTCTGTGCATGGGTCGGGGCTATGGATAAAGCGAATACGGTACAGGGCTTTCTTCATGCGTTTTATTCATTCGGGGCCCTGTTCGCGCCTCTTATTGCGACGTCCATGGTTGTTTCAGCTGGTCTACCCTGGTATACCTTTTACTACGTTATGGTAAGTGTTCGCCTCTCAGTGCGAGCATCGACTAACTTGAGTAGATTGGCATCTCTGTTCTTGAATGGATCGGTCTCACTGTTAGCTTTTGGCGCATGACTGGAGCTGTATATCGCCTTGAGCACGCCAATCATTCCGAGGAGAGCAGCGGTGTTGGAACAAGAGAGGCACTCAAGTCTAAAGTGACGTGGCTTTGTTCCTTGTTCTTCTTTTGCTACATGGGTGTTGAGGGTACGTCAACTGCGATGCTATTTTGAACAGAAGCTCACTTATCACAGTCGGTCTCGGTGGCTGGGTCGTTACTTTCATGCTCCGCGTTAGAAAAGCGTCAGCATACGCCTCAGGTGCATCTGGGACTGGTTTCTGGGCCGGTATGGCTCTGGGTCGCGCAAGTCTCGGCTTCGTGACTGAACGGTTCGGCGAACGACTATGTCTCTCCATCTATCTCGTCATTTGCATTGGTCTTCAGCTTCTCTTCTGGCTGGTACCACAATTCATTGTCTCTGCAGTTGCGGTTGCTTTTCTTGGTTTCTTCTTGGGTCCTATGTTCCCTGGAGCTGTCATGGTGACGGCTAAGCTTCTGCCGGCCAAGATTCACGTCTCGGCTATTGGATTCGCAATGGCTATCGGTGGTACGGGTGGAACTATTTTCCCATTCGCTATTGGAGCGATTGCAAATCATAAGGGTGTTGGTGTTCTGCAGCCAATTATTCTTGCCTTGATCAGTGTTGTTGCTGGAGTTTGGTTGAGTTTTCCAAAGATCCAGAAGAAGGATTAAACAGGGGTCTTTTCTGCCACTGTAAAAGGAGGGTTTTTAACAGAAGGGTATTTTTGTTCTGGAGTAAATTGAGATGGGCGTAAATAGGGATCTCAGTCATTACAGTATAAAAGGCTACATAGTTATCAGGTTTTTGCAAATAAAGAATGGAGTGTGTCATTAACTTTGGAGGAAGACACCCTGAGCTTCACCTAGTCTATCAAGTAAGTACATGGGAAACTTGTGTCCATCGTCTCAGCATGTTTTCGTCACCGTTATCTCAAGACGAAGACCCCATTCTTTAAAGGGGACAATCATACCATTTCTGTCCCAGGTACCCCGGATTTCCATTGCACCGATCTTAGTGTTAACCGTTGATCGGGAAGAACTCCGATACCAATATCCGGGGTTACCACTTCAACCAATCCACTCATCTCACCTTGGATCTTTTATGGATCTTTCCGGGCAATGTTACCTCAAACAGATTATGGTTCAGCAGGAAATCGACCAAAATGAGTGAGGCCCGGCATTCTCCCAACAGCACCCATCGGCCGAATGCCCGTGTTTATATATAAAACTTCCATTGGACCTTATCAGAGTCGTATCTAGACCACGTCCCCTCATTCAACCGCCTGTTTAATTTGACTCTGCCTCTCACATATCATCACTCAAAATGTCCAAACCAATCGTCCTCCAACTCGGCGACGACATCAAGTGGAACCATGATCTCTACGGCCAATTCAAGTCTCAATTCGAGATCAAGCGATCATATAGCATGCCTCGCGCCGAATTCATCCAAGCGTTAAAAACAAAAGCTTTTGGAGACTTCTTGGCCATTTACAGACCGTTCTGGAACACTGGTGGTGAGATGGGTAACTGGGATGATGAGCTGATCTCTTTACTCCCTGCGTCTTGTAAGATTTATGCGAGTGCTGGTGCTGGTTTCGATTGGGTTGATACAGCTGCTCTTGCAAAGCGAGGTACGTTTACCATTCAACTGATTGTATAGTTATTAATTGAGTAGGCATCACATACTGCAATGCTGCTGCTGCATGCACAGAATCAGTAGCCGACGCGGCAATCTGGCTCATAATCTCCGTCTTCCGCCATCTCAGCTGGTCCAACAAGGCCGCCCGCTCCGGCTCCGCGGATCAGTTCATCGACGCCAATCGCAATCTAGCCCCAGTCTCTCGTAACCCGAGCGGCTTCACCCTCGGAATCATTGGTTTCGGGCGCATCGGACGCCGTATCGCAGAAAAGGCATACAAGGCTCTTGATATGAAGATCTTGTATAACGATGTTGTTCAGATGCCGAAGGAGATTGAACAGCCCCTTGATGCTGTTTACAAGGATGCCGATGCGCTACTGGCTGAGGCAGATTGCGTAGTTGTTGCTACGCCTTTTGCCGGCGAGACGTTATTGAACAAGCAAGGGTTGACCAAGATGAAGAAGGGTGCTAAACTTATCAATATTGCCCGCGGAAAACTCATCAACGAAAAGGATCTTGTTGAAGCTCTTCAGAGTGGTCATCTCTCAGGTGCAGGACTCGATGTGTTTGAGAATGAACCTCACATCAGCCCCGAGCTGCTCAAGATGAAGAACGTGGAGCTTCTATCGCATAATGCGGGTGCGTCGCTTGATTCACATATTGGATTTGAGAAGCTGGGAATGGAGAATATCATGGAGTTCAAAAAGTCCGGTGAGGCTATTTCGCCGGTAAATGCTCATCTGATTAAGCAGAGCAAGTTGTAAGGGTAGTGTATTTTATTGGCGTTCGAGGAAAGGCAACTATCTAGGAATATTCATGAGATGGAAAGTCAATCATTTTGATGGGTCGAGTTGCTTCAGATTCAGCTGATCTACGAAAAGGATCGAGAGCACAGGCCAGCAAGTGTCGTGATACTCGTCAGATCATCGACGCATAAAGACGTGCGTTTAGCTGCTGACAGCTGAAACGCAACATCTTTCAGGTCAAATCCTTTCACCAACATGAAGGATTATTGTCCTTCCTTTCTCGAAATAATCACGCAGTAGTAATTGTATTTCTAAAACATTTCGAGTCGCTAGATAATTATCAACTTCTGGATGCACGCTGTTGACTGGTTGGCTATCCGCCGTTCGAGATATCGCAATCTCGCCTCGTATAACAAGCTCCATACTTTAAGTCTTTAACGCTGTAGAACTTCGAATCATGGTCAGCTATAAATCTCTCATCCGGAGGTTTATCAGCGAATTCGGGCCTTCGACTGGCCATCTCGAGATGAAAGGAGCACCCTCACCAAAGACCCTTGTTTCAACCATGTCACTAACCGACAAATCACATCAACGAACAGCGATCGACTCTAGGATGAAACCGTGTTTCATCCTTCCCCTCAGTTATATATCAAACGTTTCTAATCCCCGGTTTCTAATGCATCTCGAATGTTTCCGACCAATATACATGGGAACATCGCCAGACACAGTCGCCTGTAAATCCTTTCTCTATTATGAAACCCATGACAATGAGTTGTAGTATATAGTACTCTAATGTGACCGACATGGCTTGCTCTGTAGCTTTCAAGTCCACCTTCTTTTCTAGTCGCTCTTTAAGTCATTCTTTGATAGAATGCGTTCATTCTTTATTCTAGCTTGCCTTCTTGGCACAGCTTTATCCGCTCCTTTTCAATCATCCACACTCCTTAAAAGACATGACACCACCAAAGAAGGCTTCATCAAGGTTCACCCTGGCGGTACAGACGATGTTGAAGTCTCAGATGATACCCTCCTCAACGGCACATACGCCAAGAACAAAACTCGCCTTTTAACGCCCCGTGTTGCTGAACCTGCTACGTTACCGCTGAAGCTCGTGAATAATTTCAGTGGTGGGAACGTGAGAGCATACATCTCAGGCCTGGACTCTGACGGCACTGTTGTTTTCATCGGTGCTGATGGGAATCTCGTATATCCCAAGTCCGGCGGTTCGAAGGAACCTGTTGAGATTAAAGATAACATCGCTATTCCCCTCCCGCCACAGGGCCAAACTCTCGACTTTACAATCCCTATTTCCATGAGCTCTGGACGTGTCTACTTCGCCAATGACGATCTTCACTTCTTTGTTGTCGACATTGGTAATGGTGATGGTCTAGTCCAACCCTCCGTTACGAATCTTCAAGATCCTAGCGCTGGTGTAGACTGGGGTTTTGTCGAGCTTACATACACGAATGGGGTTCTGTACGCCAACATCAGCTATGTTGACTTCGTAGGAATTCCACTCGGTATGGGTCTTGCCCTCAAAGACGGAAGCAACCAATCTTGTGCTGGCCTTGAGTCTGGTGCTGTAAGCAAGATCTGCGACGATCTTGTTAAGCAGAAGGATGCCGATGGTCGGGCTTGGACTTTTATGTGCATCGCTAACGCCGAGGGTAAACCCGTCCGTGTTCTATCTCCGGGGAATCAGTACGATCTGGAACCGATTACCTTTGGGGACTATTGGGATACCTACGTCAACGATGTGTGGACCAAATACTCGTCTCAAGATCTTACCATCAACACCCAGTCAGAAGCCGGAGAAGTCAAGTGCCGAGTCAATGGTGAAGAACTCACCTGCGACGGTGACAATCGCGGCTATGGCAAGCCCAACACCAAAGACATCTGGGGTTGCAACAGCGGTCCATTCACAGTACAGGAGGGAGACAACGCAGTTCACGCTGCAGTTGTTCCTCGTCTCTGCGCCGCATTCGTGCGATCCACGCTTCTTGTTGACGGAGGTGATATGCAGCCAAAGTTGGGACAAGATGCATACTACAAGATTGATCCTACGAGTCATTACAGCAGGATCGTGCATTCTTATGAGGTTGATGGAAAGGGATATGCGTTTCCTTATGATGATGTTAACCCTGATGGAAATGAGAATGCGTCGGGCGTTGTTTCGGGGGAGCCCGATACGTTGACGATTTATGTTGGCGGACCTCCTGCTGAGTGAGGGAAGCCTGTATATTATATGTTTCTTGTACGAGTATCATGTATTTGACGAAATCTTTTGAATACCTTCGATCGTTCTCGAGTGTCTAGTCAATTGATTCGCAAATCCCTGTTCATCTCAAGGTACACGCAAGCAATCCAGCTGGTCTTGCGGTCACATCACCAAAATACACCAATCACAGTAGCACATCACATCTCAGGAGCTCAGTCATGTAGAAAGATTCTTCCATGCAATTTAAACGCTATGATACCCACTATACAAAACCCCTTCAACCCTTATAACCTCGCGCCAGCATTCCCACCAGAGCAGCAACTCTTCCCCCCAAACGCCAATTGGCTAACTTTATCAGTCTGATCCAATGCACCCTTCTTCTCAGCCACCTGCGTGGGAGTAATAGAGTAGCTGGGTGGTACATCCATGCACGGATTGTTGGTGAAGAAATTTCGCGGGCGCAGGAGCAATGTCATGGGCTCTGCGGGCATGATGGGGAAGTCCTCAGGCGCGGGGATGTGTGTCAGGCCAAAAGTGTGCCAGAGAACGATGTCTGTGTTTTCTGTCTTTGATGTACCTTCGGCAATCCACTCTGGAAGACCTTGTGAGGGCTCTCCGGATGTTTGTGGGACGTGACGACCTGCGGCCCAGAGTTCATCGTCGCGATCTGTCATGTTAGTATCGCTATACCGTCAGAGTATTGGGGAACTTACAAGGAGTGACATGCACAGCGTGGCGAGCAAAGCCAGCACGCTTCCAAACGAGTGATCCCTCCTTGGGCAGAAGACCTGGTACCTCTCGGCTGACAAGCTTATAAGAGACGGGCTTCTTGGAGTAAGGATGCAGCTTGTTCTCATTGACCATCTCCCACGTACGGCTCGTAGCACCGTTATAATCCGTCTTCGCCTCGCCACTCGTACGCAGCTTCGTCTTCTTGGCGTAGAACGCGTTGCCGTATTTGTTCTGGGGACTTCCAACTGGTGCCTCACTGGGTACTGTGTCGACCATGTTGACGGTGTTGTTCACACCGTCGATCATGGGGTTGACGCGCAGGCAGAAAAGATGCTGATGGTTGTGCGCGTTGACCTGGGGGTAGACTTCTGTCCCCCATGGGCCAGCATCCTCACCCTCATTGAGGGCGTATGTGTTGAGAATACCGGTGAGTTTGATCTCAGGCTGGATGGTGCCGTCTTGGTGGAAGACCCATTGGCAGGCATACTCGTAGTTCGCAGCAGTAAAGATCTGCTGCACGATGAGTTTGCGGGCGCGCGTAACAGTAACAGAATCGTCGCGGAAGTCTGTGTGCTTGAAAAGAATGCCATTGTCTTCCTCGTGAATGCAAATCGCATTCTTAATTGTGCGAACAGAGCCGTCGCGCTGAGCAAACTCGGCGTCGAGGTAGTGAATGACACCCTTGCAGTCGCAGCCGAGAGCAAGAGAGTTGGCCATGTATCCGGCACCGTATTCGCCAAGATCAAAAGCGTGCTTGCGCTGATGAGGATGCTCAGGTGCACCGTATGGAACAACCATCTCAGAGAGGGAAAGACGGTAGAAAATAGGTCTCTCGATGCCCTTGTCGTTGAAGGTGATGTGATTGAACACAACACCCTCCTTGTAATTGAAGCCAATATGGAACTTGAAGTTCTGCCACGACAGAACACGTCCATCCATAGTAAACGATACACCCTCTGGCTGTGTAATGTTGATCGGCTTAATATCTTTGCGATAACCGCCGTTCTCGTTAATGTAACGAGGGATGTAGTCAATAGCCTTCTGCTTGCTCAACGGACGTCTCACGGTCGGGATGTCAATGTGAATAATGGCCTTCTTGGATCCGTCATAGATGGGACAGAAGTCAAGAGGATATTGGTACTGGAAGCAATCGGGGTCGGGGCGGTAGTACATCAACGCCTGCTGGAGACGCACGTTACTGCCGAAGCGCTCGTCGTAGCCGATGGTCCAGGGATCGCAGTAGACTTTGTGCATGTCTGACTTGGGAATACCGGAGAGTTCACATTGTTCGATGACTTTGGGGTCTTTGCGCATGACGGCTTCGACTTGGATGAGTTCCTCTGGTGTGATCTATTCTGTTAGCTGTGTCAATTGATGAAGGGTGAGCAGCTTACAATAGGTTGGAGGCCATCGAGCTTCTCCCACTTCTGCACCTTTCGCGTCTTGAGATCAACAAGACCGTCATACACCTTGCCATCAGGGAGAATGACAGTGACGTCTGCGATACGAGCAGGTTTGTTCGCGTCAGAGGGATGCTCAAGCCATCTCAGCATCTCCGCCTTACGAGGCTCGTACAGTGTAACAGCATTGAAAAGAAGCTGGCCGGACTGGTACTTGCGAATAGCTTCAACCGCAGCGGCGATCTCGTCTCCGGAGAGAGGATCAAAGGGATGATGTTGTGTAAGGCCCATTGTGACTGTATACTGGTATAATGTTCAAGATGTAACTAAGAAACAGAAGGAGGGAAAGGCATGATATATAGTGTTTTTGCCACTGGGCATGATGATCGATAAAGATGCCTCATCCTGGAAATAGACGACTCTTTTTTCCCCATCGGGCTTGATATCTGAGAGCTCCAAGACTTGCTTGCTTGTGTGTGGAGGACGATGTCGCGGGGTAATGGATGAGCCTCACGGAAAGATAAACCGGAATGGGTTTAGTTGAGACACGATAAGATGTTCCCCGCTTCTCATTGCATCTCGTGATGGAGGATCTGGGGCAAAGATGAATTTATGACCAAAATGGTAATTATAACCTGGAGTTGAAGTGCCGTATCAACAGACCATGATAATCAAGATAAGGGAATTATCCGTTTTCGTAATATTGTGGTATCCCGTGACACATTCATCACGACAAAAGGAGTTGTTTTATCCAAAATTATCTGTTTCATCATTAAGATCTCAATAACTGGGAAACGATTCACAGCAAGATATAACCCGCACTCTATCCTTCGTTCGATGAGGTTCAAGATAGGTTGCACGACCAACTCTAGTTGAAATAAGAAGTAAATGGCAAGAAGACGTCAAATAAGATTCACAGTTTCGTTTTCGTGTATGATTGGGATTAAAATAAGAGTGAAGGGCTCTATCCTTATTGAGGGTTCTACTGTTTTCCATTCGGGGAACTCTCGTTACAGTTGAATGCCCATTGCCTGATTAAATATAAAGTGATACTGTGCAATTGGTGAGGTGCACTGTTCCTCAATTGCAAAGCTCATTCTTTCCGGAGGTGGACTTTCAATGAGCCACAACGACAAGCAGGCAGATAAAGGGTCTCGATATTATGATGGGACCAGCATGACGGAGTGGCTTTGGAGAGCCAGCTAGAATATTGCCAGTTGGAAGCACCTTTGAATAGTCAATGGCAACATCCCCAGCCGACAGTGTCTTTAGAGAGTTCACAAAGTACTTCCCAACGAGTAGCGCTGTTGAAGAGTTGGCAATGCTTGCAGATAGCAGTGACACTGAAAGTCTTGCTTACACCAACATTTCATAAATGCCTTGAGTAAGTTGCGCTTGACCTTTGTCTTTTTATAGAAGGCTGTGTGGGTTAAAGGAAGAGTGTCGCCTAGTGCTATGAGATATTCCGATAACTAACCTCAGCCGAAATATGATGTGCCTCTGTAAATACTAAACAGCATTAGAGAGCTTGCGCCCTTCGCCTCAGGAAGAAATGTATATATAATAATTAACTTATACTTAATTACATAGTTCACAGTTAGTATATATCTTAGAGCATCAACATATACACACCTAGGCTTTCCTCAATTCATCAGCGTAATTCTGTTAATACTATTCTAGCATATTGAGTTGTGAAAGACCAAAGAAAAAGTCAAAGTGTAGGTTCCTACTGCAGGCCTTGTACATACATAATCCACAATTTTGTAACAATGAGACAACAAAAGTCATAAGTCCCGGTTGACGCAATTGGTTAGCGTGTCAGACTTTTACAACAAAGTGAATCTGAAAGTTACGAGTTCGAGTCTCGTACCGGGAGAATGATTTATTTTTTATCTTGTATTGGTATATCAAGTCAAAAAGAATCGCTTGCCGTTCTTTTCCTCTTTTTATCTCATCATAGCGCTGGTGGTGGACATTTGAAGTCGAGTGCGAGGGTATGTGGAAATTGCAGGGTCCACTTTTTGCTGCTGCGCTACATGGGCACTGTATTGTGGCGGATGCACTGTGGCATGTTGAAAGTAGGTGCCTGAGGCCCCCACTTCCCTTTTAGTAGCCTGACCCTTATAGGGCTAGATAGCTTCT